>CABFWB010007794.1:0-22072 GCA_902151455.1 Timema bartmani
AGTGGAAAAACCACCCAAAAAAACTTGACTGAATATTTTAACCTTTGATGTCCTCTCTATAGTATTCATTTCTCTATGCTGAGACTGCCGAGCCACCCAACTCTGTAGGTAGCTGGTTTCTTAATTCAGAGCATAGCTAAAATGTATTCTCAAATTTTTAACATTGCCTTGGCAAGTACAATAAATCCTTGTTTATTAAACTATAATTTCAAACAAAAACGAGTATAATGAATGTATAAGTGACTGACCTTGTATTTTGTGAAACCAATATAATCAGTTTTGATGTGGATGGGATGAACTAACGCTTCAGTTCTCAACGCTACAACTGTATAACATTACACTGCTCTTCAAGACCAGACAGAGCGTAACTACAGCCTCTTCAACTTCAAAACGCTACCACACATAAATTAGGGGTGCTATTGGCCCATAGTTTTTTTTTTTCAAAAATAAATTTGAGCTTTTCTTATTATTTCTTAAACATAATGTACCAATGCAAAATCAAAAGACCAAAAGTTTCTAACAAGACAACTTTTTCATGTTTTACTTTAAATATTTCAGGAGGTATAATACGTTTTAATTTTTTTAAACATTATGTAAAAGATAGTCCCTTCATACTTTGCAGACGTTGTTTGTAACTATTATAACAGTCACCATAAAATTACTGGATTTCCCACACAATTGGAACGAGAATTATAACGTGATATATTCGGAGCCTCATGAAACTTTGATACAAGGCATTTTTTCATATTTTGAAAAAAAAAAGTTATTCAAAAACATCTATGGTGGTTTAAATTGATTTCACAAGATGCATAATTGAATGTTCTTTAATATGCCATTTTATTTCATAGAAATAGCAATGTTCAAATTTAAGAGACAAATGGCAACTCCACTTGGTAGAAAAAGGACAGCGCTAACGGAAAAACCAATGGGTTGGAAAGAAATGGTAATAGTCCATAAGAGCCTGTACTGCAATTTGAGAGTGAAACAGCCTAATAGGAGATTTCGAGGCTATTTTGCGAAGCGGGTTGCATCTTAACTTGACTTACATAAGCGCTCCAAGCACTAACACAATTAGACACCAATGTACGAAATAGAAAGAGATGGAATAAGACGAACAGTTCTCCCTGCGAGGCCTCTCATCATTGTGCTGATAGTACTTCCCCTCTTCCACTGACGAGTTTTCACACTCTCCATACTATTTGTGCCTTGAAAACATTGACTTGGTTTTTAAAATAGCCCTTTTCTTGTTTCCTATTCTAGATAGACATATGCTTCCACGAACTTTTCAATCTACATCCTGGCAGGAAGATTCCTACAGGCCATTTTCATGATCAAGACAAATAGCCTGGTTCTAGGTGATTTATAAAAAAAATACACTTACAAAAAACTTCAATTTCAAAAAAAAATGTTTTGACACTCTAGGGACTATTTTTAGAATTATTTGAGAATTTATGATTTTCGTTTCAACATTATATCTTAAAAATGCGCTGAGTAAAATGTAAATTCGTTTTTCCATGGGAAATCCTATCTTGATCTTCCGCGTGCCTTGACGTAATAGATAGGCAACCTTTTTAAAATATGATTTATGAAAGATGTCGCAGGAACAGAGAGGTATGTACATGGGTGCATTGTAATCCAACCAAAGTTTAGCTGATGCATATATATCATTTTTAGGCACCCACATTCTAAGACAAATTTACTAACAATAGTTTAAAGAATTTGTAAATTTTGAAAAAAAAAAGGACATAAGAAGATGTATTGTGTGCGTTTTTGGCACTATTATTGTCTGCTAAAGATTCAAAGTCACAGAATATGCTTTCAGTAATTTTATTGTGTTGAGTGTGAAATATGTCTATTTCGTGTTGTTGGTTTTTTTTTGTACTATTCCAACAGCATTGTTTTGTTTGGTATTTTAGGGCGCTTAGTTTAGAATGCTTCTTTCAATTTACTACAATTTTTGTTTTTTAGTCGGTATATTTAAACTACTTATTTTGCTGTTTATTACAACAATGTCTTCACGTAAGAGAACCACTGTTTGCGTGCTTGCATTTGCATCTTAACTTTAGGTAAGTTTTCAGTTATTTTATGCATTCCAATTAGAAGGTAAATATTGTTTCTTTGACCATTAAAAATACGCATAATTAACTTTTCACGTGTCATCTCTCATTCGATCTTAGATTTGCATGGATAGAGCTGGGTCCTTGACTGGAAAATCTTTAGAAATTAAATCTAATTTGAAGCTATTTATAATGGGTCTCTTCCAGCAAATTTTTGAAAATCGGATTTGTTTAAAAGCTACTCGCGAGTCTCATGCAAGGCCATCTCTCAGCTTCACACTCAAGAATATCAAAGGAGGGTGAAATAAATTAAGACAGAATTACTAACCATATCTTAAAGTATTTGTAAATTTTGAAAAAGGACACTTGAAAACGGGAATCGAACCCAAGACCCCGTGGCCCAGGATCCCGTGTCCAAGTATTAATTTTCAAAATTTATGAATATGGTAGTTGATGCGGCTACATCCCTAAAGATCATTTCAATCTCCCAAGTTTCGCTATACTGCGTTTTAAACTGCTTTAGGATTGAGGTTAGCGCAACTAGAGTGGGGAGTGGAGGCTCGTTCATGTTGGACCAATCCGTGAAGGGGAGTTGTCATAGCAACCGATGCACGTTGCCAGATTTCTTGACAGCCATTGAGTATGCTTGCATAGTAGTAACACGCAAACTCCCGCTATGTGGCAACTATGCTCCCCAGCCTACCCACCACGCGGATCCTAAAGCTGTTTAAATCGTAGTATATTCAGGTACAATTCATTGTACAAGCGTATGCTTTCTCCATTTAACCTAGAGGCTAAGATTTTTTCTAAAAATTGTTTATTTGTGTGGATTTTTGGTAGGAGAATACTGTGAACTGCGTGGATAAAACTGTGAACTGTGTAAATAAAACTGTGAAATGTGTAAATAAAACTTTATTTTATTTATGACCTACTTCGGTGATAGCATTTTCTAAGGCACCACTCTCACAATAGCCTAGACTGCCGATGACGGGGAAATCGTGGTTTGATACCGGCCGGGTGTACTGAGGGTGGTTTTTCCTCAATGGTTTCCCACTCTTTCTCCACTTAAGTGCGGGTACACTTCCTTTGAATTAAACCTTTCTCATATTTAACTCACTGGCGTAACTATGCTATCTTTAAATACTCGTACCTTTCAAAGAGAAGAAATATTTCCAAATAAATGTAGGGAGAGGGTCCCTGAGAATCGCTTTCTTACGAAGCTTCGCCGAACAGCCATGTAATGCGAGAAACTCCTGTACAACCGTTGCCTCAACTCTATTATTGTGATCCTTAGGTACTTGGATAGTAGAGTTGAATCAGTCTTGTTTTAGGAGCGCAGCAAAATCTCAATTCATATCTTCCTGAAGAAGGAAGGGGAGGGGGGGGAGGGAGGAATTGACAAGTTATTAGTTCCAAGGGCTGTTCTTGTGAGAGGTGAGGGGGGAGGAGCGCGGTGATCTGAGGGGGTATCAGAAGCCGCTGGAAAGGTTCGGGGCTAGGTGGTTTGCAATGGAGTCTTTGAGATCCGGTATTTGAAGATTGAACAGTGGGAACTGGTTTGGGGTGAGGTAAATAGTTAGTCAAATCCTGAAGTGTAATTAGTAGAACGTTGGTAGGGGGCCGATGACCGTTTGGTCCCTTCTCAAGTTCATCGTTTCGAGGAGTTGGGCATTCCTGGTTTGGATGGAAATTGAGATGTAGAACGTTCATATTAAAATAAAAGGTAGGCGTCCGGCTGTGCCGTGACTATTATTATTGATGAGTGTGGAAACGCCTGAAGAGTCGCTGGAGTTTATGGTGAATACTAGGCAAGGATAGATAATACTGGGGAGCGGCCGCTGTCTGGAGCTTACCCAGGGGAGAGGGGTTTCTTGTTGGGGAGCAGTCGTTGTCTGGCCCTTACCCAGGGGAGAGGGGTTTCTTGTTGGGGAGTAGTCAATGTCTGGCCCTTACCCAGGGGAGAGGAGTTTCTGGTTGGGGAGCAGTCGTTGTCTGGCCCTTACCCAGGGAGAGGGGTTTCTTGTTGGGAAGCAGTCGTTGTCTGGCCCTTACTCAGGGGAGAGGGGTTTCTTGTTGGGGAGTAGTCAATGTCTGGCCCTTACCTAGGGGAGAGGGGTTTCTTGTTGGGGAGTAGTCAATGTCTGACCCTTACCTAGGGGAGAGGGGTTTCTTGTTGGGGAGTAGTCAATGTCTGGCCCTTACCCAGGGGAGAGGGGTTTCTGGTTGGGGAGCAGTCGTTGTCTGGCCCTTACCCAGGGGAGAGGGGTTTCTTGTTGGGGAGCACTCGTTGTCTGGCCCTTACCCAGGGGAGAGGGGTTTCTTGTTGGGGAGCAGTCGTTGTCTGGCCCTTACCCAGGGGAGAGGAGTTTCTGGTTGGTGAGTGGCCGTTGTCTGTCCCTTACCCAGGGGAGAGGGGTTTCTTGTTGGGGAGCAGTCGTTGTCTGGCCCTTACCCAGGGGAGAGGAGTTTCTAGTTGGTGAGTGGCCGTTGTCTGTCCCTTACCCAGGGGAGAGGGGTTTCTTGTTGGGGAGTGGCCGCTGTCCATCCCTTAACCAGGGGAGAGGAGTTTCTTGTTGGGGAGTGGCCGCTGTCCAACCCTTAACCAGGGGAGAGGAGTTTCTTGTCAAGGATCAGCTGCTGGCGCTTACCCAACTATAAAACGAATATAATAGAATGTGTTTTTTGGGGGGTTTGGGGGCGTGGAGATTTTACTATACATCCTTTTTCGTGTGTGAATAGCTATCATTTTTCTAATATACTTAAATAAAAACAATTTTGCATTATCAGTTATACTTAAAATTAAATACACTTAGTTTAATCATGTAGCCTAAAAATTTATATCCCAAAAAGTTTTAAATATTTTATAATTTTGAGTTAATTTAATAAACATATTTGGTTTTTACAAGCTAATTATTCCCACTTTTCGGTCTTGTTGACGCTTTGTGCTACTTCGAGACGATGGGTGCAGTTGTCCTATTATCCGCTAGATGGAGGGCGTGCGTACTCTGTCACGAGTTCTTCATCAGGTGGGTAGCTTCGGTAAACTACATTGATGGTGACATATTTTCTGGACTATGAAAAATTTTGACCTTCGTACGCGGAGATAGCCGTGAGGTGAGGTTTATGATAAGGGGGAGGGGGGGTCGGCTGGGTCCAAGGTCCCCCCCAGGTACCTCCCACCAAAATCTGAACTCTCGATACACACGTTTCACATTAACGGGTTATTTCAAATCTCCTCACAATGGCCAACGAAGCTGTCTTCTAGCTTCTGGCTGTAGAGCGCATGCGTTGTCAAATGCGCATGCGCACTGATTTAAGATGGTTGGTTCTGAGATTTGATTGGTTTTCCTGTGCCTAACATCTTGACCAAAGTGGACAAAGTAGAGAATAGTTGAACTTCGGCAAAACAGCTCGCGCCGATTAAGCGGAAATCTCGTGATTGGCTTAGAGCGCGTCACATGACCACGTTTCTGTTCCGCGCTAGTTTTTCGGCGGACGTGTGAATCCACAGTAAGAGATATCTAGGACTGGTCGATTCGAATGGTTCATGGGGACGTGACACCGTGAACCAAAGATGTACCTCTGCCACTGTGTCTGAGTATATATTTGCCACGACGAGATTCTAGTTGAAATATTATTGGTTTGCAAATGTGCAAGTTACGTCTTTCTATTTTTTACTTTGGTCATATTTTGCTATTCACAAGTTTTTAGACGTGCTTAGATTTTATTGTGATTATTTTTAGAATATAAGCCAAGATTTTTCTCATTTACATGTAATAATGGTTGTGTGTAAGGTTTTTTTTGTCTTCACTTTCTTTGAGTGAACATCTACAGTTTCCATATAAATCTATAGTACTATGTTTTTACTATATTATTGTGAAATAATGTGTTTATGTACTTTTACAAACCTTAATTTCTTTTGGCCTACGTCTTACTACCCGTCCGGGCTATACGCATATAGCTACACTAATTAGTTCGGGATACATAAGGTAGAATTTAGAGTAAATTAACTCACATTTAGGGGAAAAAAGCTCAGTACATTATTATTATTATTATTACCATCACCGCGTCTTACTACCCATTCGGTTTATACGCACTTACGCTAATATGTAATGGTAGGGTTATTGTGGGATGAAATGAAGGATCTACAGTTTAACGTGGAATCCAAACCACGGTGGAGGCCTGGAATTCCTCACATTCACCAGTTGTGATTAATACACGTCTTGTCAGAGGTGAAGGAAGGGTTTGGCAATCAGATAAATCATGTGCCGGGACCGAGGATTGAACCCCGGACCCCTAGCACAAAAGTCCGACACCTTACTACTAGTCTGCCAGGTCACCCAGCTCAGTACAGCAAGTCGTCATGTAAAACTCAGAATATACCAAACGGTGGACCACACAGACTTTCTCCCGCTTTTATCTTAAAATATATATTTACTAAAAACTCATAAGATTTGAGAAACGAAATAATAGGTATATACATTGTTGTGGAGACAATACAACAAAGATAATAAATGACATATATATACGCTGTTACTTACTCTATGGCATTAGGAACTAGGGACATTGTTACAGAAAAATAGAGAAAAGTGGAACATCTTTGTTCACCAAAGAGCATAACAATCAAATTCATTTTGAAGGACCTGAATTAAAACATATATTTGCTTATAGCTCAGAAACTATTGGTTTTATAAAAATATTTTTCCAATAAAAGAATGTTATCTTTAATAGTACTGAAATTTTACAATAATAAGTTAATTCGTATCTCAAATAGTTGCTGAGAAATGATGAAAATTGTAAAATTTCCCCTATTTAAAGTACCCTCAAAATCAAATTCATGCAAAGATGACGGTTGCCATCTTATTAATAATGATAAACATTGTCTAGATAGAAAATTTAATCAAAATCGTTATAACGAATTTTGAGGGAAAAAAAATCTTTTTTCCCTTCAGTAAACTACCTTTAATTTTAGGGGTAGATATCTAATTCTAAAAACCCAGATACCAAGTTTGATCCCATCAGTTAAATAGTTTCGGCACTAGCTTGAGGCACAGATAGACGGACTGTATTGTGAAAACCACTTTTTTGGTTTCAGGGGGTCATGAAACGTTAACATTTATCAAAATCTCAAGTTCAATTTTTTTTTACGCTCACAATACTTTCTCTACAAGGAGCCGAGAGAAGTAAAATGGGGAGTGGAAGAGGATACATAATTATGAGTTATACAACCTGTACTAGTCACAGGACATTGTTAGGATAATCAAATTTGGTATAATATGGTGGGGCAGGGCATGTAGCGCGAATGTAAGAATATAGAACCTTGTTCATGGTATTGACTTGCAAACCCATTGGGCAGACCTAGACGCAGATGGGAGGATAACATTAGAATTGGCCTGAAAGAGATAGGGTGTAATGAGGGGAACTGGATATAACTAGCTCAATATAGGGATAGGGTGTAATGAGTTAGACTGGATAGAACTAGCTCAAGATATGGATAGGGTGTAATGAGATGGACTGGTTAGAATTCGCTCAAGATAGGGATAGGGTGTAATGAGCGGGGCTGGATATAATTACCTCAAGACAAAGACAGAGTGTAATGAGGTGGACTGGATAGAACTAGCCCACAATATGGATAGATTGTAATTAGAGACTATATTGCCGATGGCGGAAGATCGAGTTTCCAATCTCGGTCAGGTGTGCTGAAGCAGGTTTTTCAAAACTCAAAAGTGATGTACATTCTCCCTTCACACAAATGTGGGTACAAATCCTATAAAATAAACCTCCCTCATCCTTTTAACCATTAGCGTAATTTGCTCATAAGTGTGCAACCCAAACGTGTAGTAAGACACGGCGCTAAAAGAAAGAACTGACCCTGAAACCATCTTTATTTCGTTCCTGTTTCTCTGTTGCAGAAAATTGAGAAACCGTTCCTGGAAGCTGTGCAAACTACTCTAGGAGACAGGTACACCGAAAATATCGAGAACATATACAAGGTGACCATCAAATTCATCATCGAGACTCTCATCAAAGGCTACGAGGAGAAGACATAGTGTAACTCAAGTTGATATGGCCTTGTATGGTACCGCTACAGAATGTTCCGCAAGTTCAGTTCCACGTCATAAAAAAAAACACGAGAACAAGGCGTGCTATGACAGGGTGGACTCGTTTACGTTCGTCATTATTGTGCTGCTGCATCATCATTGGTACAGGGTTTAAAAATTTTGATAGAATAAAAGGATGCTTGAAAATGACTTTGTTCCCATGAACAATGACATATTTTGTTCGTAAATAACTGTTAATTTATGGTTATTTTAAAAGAATGATCACTAACCTTAAGCTTGTGCTATCCTGAAAGTTATCTGATTGAATGTGTCGTTATAAACGCATTTTTAAACAGAGGAGCTTCATTTTCATATTTAATTTTAGTGATTATTAATTTGAGACTGTTTTCACCCACTTCGGTGGTCGTATGATATATGGCTTCACTCTCACAATAGACGAAACTGCCGATGATGGGTAGATTGGGGTTCGAATCTTGGTCGAGTGTACTGAGTATGACTTTATCTAAATTGTTTCCCACTCTCCCTCTAAGAAAATTCGGGTAGATTACCTATAAAATACTTCCTTATCCGTACCCCATTAAAGTAACTGTCATAAATGCGGATAACCTGAACAGGTAGTAAGACGCGCTGATAAAAAAAAAAGAGATTGGTTTTAAAAACTTGAAACTCACATTAGTATAAAATAATACAGTTAATTAAATTACGTAGAAATAAATATTTCTCATTTTAAAAAGAGTTTCGTGTTTCATAAATAAAATATTTTCTTTGAAAACTCTTTTCTGAAGAAGAAGAAAAAGAAGAGAAGAAAATTCCACCGTGTCTTACTACCCGTCCAGAATGTGCGGATGCGTTAGAGAGGAATACGGTAGAATTTAAAGGTATTTCACTCGAATTTACGTGGTGGAAGATTAGTTTTTTTTTTAAATATTACACCCAGCTGGAATTTAAACACTGACCTCTCCGTTATCGGAAAAAACAATTACATTATATAGACATTTAGTCCAAATACCCACTGATACGAGTTGTATATTGCTTTAGCTAAACCGTTTTGTTTCGTATTAATTTTTTTTTTTTACTTGGTGTTAAAACTATTCCAAACAAATCTGTGTATTAATTTTCGCTGATTCTAATTTAAATTACAGGTGATACGGACAAAAACAGTGTGGAAACACTGATAATCTATGTAATGAAATGTCAGAAATTGGGAAGAAAGCCAACCTGTAAGGAAAGTTAGGTTAGACTTTGATATAAAATAAAAATCTCTTCGTCATTTCATTATAATATAATGTATTATGCTATTATATTATGCTTTACATTTCCATCTTCAAGCCACTGTCAGCTACAAGTGTATTAACATAATTGGCGCAAATATTCCTTTCTAGTATTAATAAATACAAACAAGTAATATGTAAAAAGAATATAATATCAAATTTAAAACGACGTGTAGCTGTGAAAGCGATCGGAAAATTTAAGTGTGAATAGTATAAATAAATGAAGAAGGAAGTTTTTTTTTTCTATCAAGGCCTAACCTAACAATCCTTTTAGGTTGGCTGCCTTATTTCTCTAATTCTAATTTCCATATTTCTTAAACTACATCATTGAACAATATTTCCACACAGTTTTCTTACATTTTTAAGTTATATAGACAATTAAATAATTTAAATATACATTGAAAATAGTATGCTCTTGACAAGATTTTAAAATGTAAAAGTTTTCTATTACCACATAAAAAAATAGAGAGTGTCTTCATAGTAGATTGAATTTTAGAATGAAAACATATTATTCAGCTACAAACGTTATTTACATTTTGTTCAATATCTCTAAGAAGAAAATCGCAAATAATATGTATATTTGTCAACAAGTTACTGTTAAGAATTAGATAATGTGCATTATATTAGTTAGTATAGTCATTATCTGATATTATGTTAAAAAGTTGTTGAGCTTTTTAAGAATTTTACTACAATAATGGTCTATAACAAAAGTGCACTTTGTAATACATTTCCAGATCGTGTGTATTAAAACAATATCACAATATTTTGACACAACAGAATCAAGGCGCTTATTATAGTAAAAAAAAACAACAGAATGTCTGCAAATGATTGGACCTCGGTAGGAGGTGATTTTTATACACTTGTAATAAACATTACTTAAATATATGATAAATAAACTCATTCGAATAAATTAAATAATTAATTAAATTCAGTTACCGCTTTTAGGTCGCTCATACGAAGCCATAACGGATGAAACAAACATTTTACTTTGATTGTTACGTCATTTGTAACCACAATGTTTGAGCTGGACTCAACCAATAATCTATGTGGCCGTGATGTCACTAAAGGTAGATGTAATAAACTGTTTATTGTTGTTTACGTTTAAGCTGACTGATCCGCGATGAAGTAACTGGTATCAATGGCTACGAAACTGGAAAATATGTTTAAATTATTTTTTATTGTTGGTAAACTAAAAAAAATAAAGTATGATAGTCATTAAATCTACAAATTTGTTTGAATATTCATTCTTTTTAGACATTGTTTTCTACTTCAGGTAGAGACAATGTAAACTTATATTTTGTGATCAAAATAATTTTGAAAATAAAAAGCACTGGCGTAGATTTATGTTATGTTTATAATGTATTTTATTGTAAAATTATGTATACTAGAAAATGTTTGCTTTGTAAAAATTGTGCTTTAACAGGAGTGTTTGTATGTTGCTTGTAAAAGTTTTGTGTTAAATATAATAGACATAAAGATGGTATATGTGAGTTTTGTATATGTGCTCCTTGATTGTTCTTATTATCATTGATACTTTTAAAACAAGGGTTATTAATCTATTGGGTAGCGCTGAGGATAATATTTCTATAGACAGTCCGCCTAAATTATAGTGGAAAGAGAATAGTAAAACTAATGAAACAAATCGAATTTGAAAATCTACCCCTGCCGAACCGAGCTGAGATTAGAACTTTGACCCCCCAGTCAACGGGAGTCCAGAGTCTATTGATGTCTTAGACAATGTGACCACCCATAGGCACCGGTACTGGTAAGGGTGGCATGGGTACATTCCCCCCTTTCACTCGTAGTTTTATTAAGGTCCCAGGTTCGATTCCTGGTCTAGTTGTCATTTTTTAACTAATTTAAATTAATATGTATGCATAATATAGCATAAACCTGCCATTTTACCACAATTTCTCTCAACACAATACATGTTTATTACTCTGTGTTTAGGGTATAGTAGGATTATGATAAGAAGAACATTATTTAGCAGTTACTAAAACCATTTTAATAATGTAACGTCAGGTCAAATGATCTGCAACTGTAACTTTAGATAGATATTATCAATATCTTTAAATTAACATTCATAATATAGTAAATTATTGAGCGCAGAAAAATGTTTTTGTATTTTCTAAACTGTTCTTCCCTAGGAAATTGGATTATACTCGGCGGTTCCTTCAAAGCAATATTTCCCCGAGACGACGCTTCACCCAACTTCACGTGACGAGCTATCAGCACCAAGAACTTGATCAAAGCCATTCACCATGGCACCAGCAGTTGGCCAGGTTCTCGCAGTGGTTAAAATCCGGGGGTGGGGGTTGACGATGGGGATTATCTCCCCCCTTCCCCCCCTCCCCACCCCCCGGCATATAAAATAATCAAATACATTAAAACCCACACATTAATGTTGTGAAGAATGGCTAACACCTCCCTCACCCTATTTTACACATCACCTACAGTAGCCCCATGGCTTCTTTGGTGCTGACTGACAGTTCGCAGCTGACTTCTGACAGTCAACATTTAGGTATATACCTAAATTTTGACTGTCAAACACATGTTTTTTGCAGATCATATGGTTCGGCGTAGGGATACATAATTTGGTCTGGTAGCTTTTCAAAGTCGTCAGCTGTCAGCTGTGAGCTGTCAGTCAGCACCAAAGAAGCCATGGGGCTACTGTAGCTCTAATGTGCAGAAAATCAAGTGGCTTGAAACTATAACTCTCCAGTGATTAGACTAGCCTACTGAGTTTAGTATGATGATAAATTGATAACCAATTATTTGTATTAAAATACAAATTTTTTTCTAAAATATTTTATGCACATGTAGGTCCTACATTTTTATTATTCCTACTGAGATCGTGACTTATTATTAAATTTTTATGTTTTTTTTTACAAGTCCTCTTTTTATTTTTATGATTATTAATTACACATTTTTGTATAGTTTAGCAATATTATTATTAATAAAATTACTATGAATTAAAATATTGATTATTAAATGTATACTTTAAGAAGACTAATGAAAACAATTACCTCCCCTCCCCGATAACCGGCACCTTTAGGTTCTCGTCGCAGTCCAGTCAAATATCTCAAAACGTATAAACCGAACGGTTAGTAAGACTCGACCCTCATTGGTGGCGTAGTTGGCTAGCGCGCTAGTTTCGTGTTGAGCAAGACTGCCGAGAACGGGGAGATCGAGTTTCGAATCTTGGTCTGGTGAACTGGGGGTGGTTTTTCCTAAATGGTTTTCCACTCTCCCTCCATGCAAATGCGGGTTCACTTCCTTTAAAATTCAACCTTATTTATTCTTAATCCATTAGCGTAATTAGTACTTAAGCATATAACCCAAACAGGTAGTAAGGCGCGGTGCTCAGAAAAACCCTGCCAGAATACCTATATAGACAGCAAAATTATACTATCAAGTTTCTACAAAAGTGTACTACCTCACAGCAAAGTTATTATTAAAACATAAGATCTTATAATATTATATGTTCAGCAATGTTACGTTGTCTATACACTTTTTAATATTTAATTTAAAGCCAGTGAGACAAGTGAAACTCATACATTCATGAAGTATATTGTAGTATTTATATTTAAAAAAAAGTAATAAATCAAACACAAAAGTGACATAGTATAATATTTCTCAAGCTCAAAATGACAATCGGAAGTAAGAAAATAAAAGAGAAATATTGGATAGAAGGGATCAATGTCACTTATTCTGCCGTTTTACTTGAGTGAGTCATTACTCATTAGTTTCATTATCTGACACTGTTTGGGTCAGGCGGACATTATGTTTAGCTAGTCGGTGTTATTTCTACAAATTGGTAAAGTCAAAACAAGACTTTTTTTTCTCAATTTTTGCAATGATTAATTTGGTCCCATAAATAAAATTAACGAATAGAGCTAGACAAAAAAAATCAAACAAATAATTTCTAAAAAACGACATTGTATATTACAAAATGAGATGAAATCAAATGATCGGGGTATAAAAAATAACACTTTATATTATACTTGTATGATTAAAAATGATGTAATTTCTACCATTTTTAAACTATTTCTACATTAAAAATTGTTTGTATTTATTATATTATAAACATTTCGTTGTGTAAACCTCATATAATTCTACTAAATTTTAGCCCCATACATTAATTACTTTGCCTTCACAGTGGTATATAAAATCATAAAAAAGCAGGTCCTACCCGTTAATACTCATGAACTGTAATGAGTTGAAATAATTGAATCAGTATTTATATCTTGTTTAAATTGTGCAATAAAATGTTGATGGTCGAATTACCTTAAATCTACTGCCGGTATTAGTGCTGCGCATTAGTGCGTATCAACGGATACAGGAGAATCAGAGAGAGCTGTAAGCCCGACTGATACATATTTGTACCATCTTCCAACATTTTAGCGAGTTGCAAATCTTAGAAATGTATCCTTCCCCTTAAAGTTATATTAATACCTGTTGTCAGCTCCTTACAGTTATGCATTTACAATACCAGCCATTATATCTCGTTCTGCCTTTAATTGCTACATCATTGAAAGTATTTTTATAATTGTATAATTTAATTATACATGAATGTTATAATCGGGTATAGCGCTGATGGCAGAACCCCAAAAAACTATTTTTCAATTAGTTTAGGAAAAATAAATTTTTAAACTAGATAAGGTTAAGTTAGTTAAAATTAACTAGTGCTAAACAAGTTTGAATTTTGTTAGACAGAGCTAACATAAGATATATTTAATGGTTAAGGTTCTGATAGCTATAATTAAATAGACTCAATCATTATAGTCTGATGAAAAAAAATATTTATATAATATATAATATGTATGTATATTTTAATTTTTTTATTATTATTTTACAATACGAATAAATTTAATTTAATTTATATATACATATATAATATTATAATATTGTATTGGGGGCCAACTACCAACCCCTCTTGTTTTGTGAAGCAGGTATATTTTTATCACTAAACAAATTTATCCCCATAAACTGCTCAGCGGTAAGACGAAAACCCTTTCTGGCAAGACCCCTGGACTTTACCTAAAGTTTGGACTTAAATTGGAAACTTACAACCGAAGGTTTCCTGACGCAGAATATTATTCTTGTTCTGAATAATCCAATCTACTGAGAATCGCTCGCTATACATGGGATGCAAGTTCAAAAGAAAATACAATGTAGGTACATTGATGTAAATAAAAATAAAAACAATTAAATTTAAAGAGTGATTTTAATTATTGTAGTGAATGATATCCTTAAATAAGCCCTACCTATTAAGGCATGCCTCGTATATATTAAATTAATATAAGTATTGTTAAGCAATACTTGAAATTGTTAAACTCTCACTTGAATTGTGAGGATAAAAGAATACATATATTAATAATAATTATTGATACAGGAATATTTCTTTAAGCAAATAACAGGATTTTAACAACAACAAAATGTATTCCTTATAACAGATAACAATAATGCTATGATTCTTTAATAAACAAAAATATTGTTCTGAGGTGGACAAGCGGTATTAATTCTGGTTTGAAAACTGAAATTATTTGTCCTTCTTTAGTAATTTTAAGTATTATGCTTAATTATTTAAATCCATAACAGGATGATTACAGATGGATTTGTTCTCACCCGAAAATGTCCTTGTTCTTGTAAAAGTTGACCCAAAGCTCCGTCAACATTTAATTCTCCGGCCTTAAATTTCCACAAAAATCTTCCTTGAAAACTTTAACTCAATCTTCATCACAAGTTAATACTTCCTTTTAAAGAAGTTTGGATGATAAGAATTACCATGAACCAAAAATAAATATTATTGAAGGATCCCCAGATCGGATCCTTCCTTCCACTTTAGAAGCCAATTTTAGAGTCACAAAAAAAACTTAGACAAAACACAAACACGTTATTTTTGTTTTAAAATAAACAATCACCGGCCTAGGAGAAAATATTCACCGGGATTTATAACAAAGAATAAAACAAACAATCTCAACTATTGAAATATTGAGAGTATTACTATAAAGATTATTATAATTTTTACATTTATAAATATAAGTCGTCTTAAAAATTAATTTAAATTTGGCACAAAAAAAAAACAACGAGAATAATAATCTCTTCTGCTAGGGGTAATTATTTCTCCAAGTGACAGCCAGATGTTATAAGCGTCCAAGAACATAAAAATAAATTAATATAATAGTTCCGAAATAAACCACTCTCTAGAGCAGATAGCGTTAAAATCACCTACCAACAAAATTAATAAACATGGCGGGTTGGAAGTTTATGAATAAAATAAAGAAAGATGATTTAATATAGTGAAATAAAGGTAAGTAGATTATATGTATAACATATATTTTTAATTGTAGATGAATAAATAGTGAATATTCAAAACTTTAGGAGTTTTGAATGAAATTTAAAACAAATAAACAGTAAAATTGTCCAATGTTATTATATATTTGAAGAATTTAGTAAACTGATTATTAGATTTCTATTATAAGTAACTCTTTTAACCAAAAATAACATCACAATAGTAATAATAAATATTATTAAAATTGAATATTTACGTGTTCACCCTATTTATGAATTACAGGACAAAGGTAAGAAAAAATAAAAAAATATTATTTTAATGTATTAAGTCACTTCCAACTAAGTTGCACTAGAGTTTAAAGTGAAAAAGAACGTAATTCTATTAATGTGATCTGTATTTCAACCAGTTCAATTCCTTGTCCTCCAGCATGTCCTATCAGCAGCTTCATTTGTTATATCCTGAAACTATCTCTTCTTTCCTTGTTTGAGAGGTCATCAATAAGTTGCATTTTCAGTCTTCCAGGTCCCTTTTCCCTTCCACTTGGCCTTCTATGACGTCACTCAATAGGCCATTATTTATTCTCATAATGTGATTCATGATGATGGAAGGATAGTATTATAGTGGACCATCAAGAAATAAGGTGTAATGTGGTGGACTGGATAGAACTAGCTCAAGATAGAGATAGGGTGTAATGAGGTGGACTGGATATAACTAGCTCAAGATAGAGATAGGGTGTAGTGCGGTGGACTGGATAGAACTAGTTTGAGATATGGATAGGTTGAGTACTTTTGTAATTGCCACAATGAGCTTTTAATTTCATAATGTCATAGAGTAAGTAAAATATCACTGGTGAGTTCTATAAAAATAGACTTACTACTTACTAGTCAGGAGAGACACAAGATAAACGTGAATGTGGTTGGAATGAGATACCTAAGAAATTTATGTGGAAATGTTATCCTCTATTTTAAAATTTCGTCACTCGCGTTGAGTCATCTACTTTCATGAGATCCTGCTTTATGACACAAAACTCCGAGCTTCCGGCATTAGAATATTGTGAGCTTTGTTGTATTTTACATTTTTATGAACACACATTTCCGCCATTTAAAACAAAAGACGTACGAAATACTTTGTTTTATTCTATCTCTGTTGCGTTTGTGTGAGTAAAAAGTTTAATGTGTGTGTTTAAGATGGATAAAAAGGAAATGACCAGCAAATACAACAGTAGGTTCACTCTTTCTTTACTCAAGCAATTAAATTAAACTCAAAGCAAGCTGTTAATTGAATCACAACAATTTGATGTGTTTATTTTCAATTGGCTCGAAAACTTCTTCACGGTCATGAAACAAACTTGGCCCTCTATCAAATTCATTTTCCCCACTCTTCAATTTCTCTTATCACCAAATAATTATTCTAAACTTCTACCATTTTGAATCTCGTCTAACAAATAATTTTAAAACTATTATTTTGCGTGAATGACAAGTCCCAAAAGTTGGAACCCAATGAGAGATCCATTCTAATGAAAACAAATCTCATTCCTTAAAGAAGTTTTGTTCAAGGATAGCTAAACAAAAAAATTTCTCATGATTGCGACACACGTGAACTCTCAATTTCCCAGTTAAATAGTCCACCAACATCTCGGGGATAGGTCCACTACTAAAAATCTGAACAGGTCTAGTAGGTAAAGATATTTCATAGCTACAGACAGGGCCATTTTAAGAAAACGCGAGGCCCGGGCCAAAAAACTGACAGACCCCCAATTTTAGCATTAAACTGTTATAAAATATTGATATATAAAGTAGCCCCATGGCTTCTATGGTGCTGACTGACAGTTCACAGCTGACTTCTGACAGTCAACATTTAGGTATATACCTACATTTTGACTGTCAGAAGTGACAGCTGCTAAACACATGTTTTTACAGATCATATGGTTCGGTGTAGGGATACATAATTTGGTCTGGTAACTTTTAAGAGCTGTCAGTAAGCACCAAAGAAGCCATGGGGCTACTGTAGTACTCGGCACTTATGTTTTATGGAATATTGATCAACCCATTACATGATTGTACTTTATTAAATGCAAACAAATTAAGTTAACGAGGTAAAATCCTCTTTGTACCATTGCACTGTTAGTTGTCTGTAGACCGACAGTGGTAACACAATGGTGGCGTATTCTACTGTACTGCAGCACATTACTCGAATAACGTAAATCTTAAATTACATAAAGATAATATTTTCAGGAATCTGAAATGTAATCCTATCACTAGGTGAATACCTATTGCTGTTAATTATCTGTACGCTATTTGATGAGAAATTTACAATAATAACTGTAATTTAATTTAATATTGTTTGGGGGAAATGTCCCCCCCTGGAATTTGAGGCCCGGGGCAATTGCCCCCTTTGCCCTCCTAACCCTAGATGCGGCTCTGGCTACAGATAAAATATGTTGGCCCCGTTCAGCACTGGGGGAAATGTTATGAGTAGTCTAGGAGTGATGAGTTAATTTTCTTATTTCACCTATGTTTATAATCTTTGATCCAAACAAAGAATAATGTTTTATCAAAGCCTGTTACAACTTCCGAGCCTGCATCTAGATCATCTCCAATGCTGTGACGTCACAACTGCCGGCCAGTCCCTGTATTGAACTGCACAGTGAACACTATTTCATACAGTTGACGACTTAAATTTAATAATATATCTTCTCAAGCTTGTCACTATTTATTTCATGCAAAATAACGTGGTTTTTTCAGGTTTTTAGAGAAAAAATTTCCATTCCTAAGACTCTTTAAGAGTGTGTCATGGGTGTAGAGGGGGATTTAGGGGGTTCAAACCCCCCAAATGTTAAGAAGTTTTTAATTTGAAGCTTAAAGATAGCCTTGTATCAAACTTCTAATAACATTCACTTTTCAAAAAAAATTCAGGGAATGACCACTTTAAATAGCTTCTAAAGGCATTTAATTCTCAATAAAATTCCAGGCAAATATCATTCTAAATGTCTTCTAGAGGCATGCGATTTTTAAAAGAAATAACCTAAGGGGGGTTCACTCCAATTAGCTTCTAACGGCATCAAATTTTTAGAATTTGCTGGTGGAAGACTATTTCAGATAGCTTCTAGTGGCATCTAAGTTTTGAAGAGAGAAAAAAAAATCAAGCGCGGAACACTTTAAATAGCTTCTAAAGATATAGAAAAAAAATTAAATTTCTGGGTGGAGAGCACTTTATATAGACTATAGGGAATCTAATTTATATTTTTAAAAAAGCACTTCTTAAAATAGCTTGCCTATATGAATTAATCCACGCCGATTCAAACACAATATCTTATCTCCAGCCCTTTTTTCACCCAAAAAATTGTATCTGCATACATTTATCCATTAAATTTATCTTGGTAAAATCATCATGTTTTAAACCCCACACTAGCCAATTTTATGACAAATTAAATGTAATTCCTCTACACTACTCTTTAAAGTCTAAATTGTCTGGGAAAATGGGAATTCCTTCTGAGAAATCTGTAAAACACTGAGGGTTTTGTATTTAAAAAATAGCCCTGGTGTTATATGCTGACAAAGAACGTGTGTCAACTTTCAAGGTTCCTAAAGATAATTCTCTTCATAATAACACTTATAAAAACTTGTGCTGATAAGAAAATATTTATTAGAAGAGTTGTATTTTTAATTTGTGATTCTCGGTAAATTTAATATAGATGACCTTGAAGCTAGATTAAGAAAATATCACCTACTGAGTGGTAGCATGTACCATTTTTCCATAACAATTTTATGAGCCTGAACGAAAGCTAAATATCTCGAGTCTTTTACATTTAATTTTTTTTAAATGTGAATCATTAGTCCAAACGATTTCATATTTAAAGAAACGTGAATTGAAGAAAATTTAGTAGCAATTGATAATCTTAATTTTTATATTAAGGAAAAAGTAATAAAATTTAGTAGCAACTGATGATCCTAATTTTTATATTCAATAAAAAGTAATGTTGATGTCACAGAAATCCCATTAAAATAAATGATGATGTTGATGAAGGCTTAGTGCATATAAAACAAACATATTTGTGTTGTTCTAGTCTTCTTTTAACCGAAAAAGATGTTGACGTAAGAATTTCTCAATGTGCCAACAATTATTTACTATTTTAGATAGAGCTGATCTAAAATACAAGCAGAGTTATTTTAGTGATATAATATCTGTGTACACTTTTTTCAAACGATTATTTGGGGGAGGCATTACAAAAAACTTCTAGACGTCCCCTATCAACGGTAGTGGGGTTTTTTTCGCTATTCATCCAAAAATAGACTACTTAAAATATATCTTAGAAATTCGTTTGGACTATGTAGAAAAATACTAGAAAATTTAATTACATATTGTGCATATTTGTTTTGAGCTACGTTTAATTAGAATAAAGTAAAACACATTTTTGAAGAATCTAACAAAGTTTCTAAAAAAAAACTTGACAAATTAACAAATTTTAAAGGGTGACCTGGTGGTCTAGGGGTACGAGATCAGACTTCTGTACTGAGGGTCCGGGTTTCAATCCTCGGTCCCGGCACAGATTTATCTGATTGCCAAACCCTTCCTTCAC
The DNA here is from genome assembly GCA_902151455.1 of Timema bartmani. Taxonomy (NCBI): domain Eukaryota; kingdom Metazoa; phylum Arthropoda; class Insecta; order Phasmatodea; family Timematidae; genus Timema; species Timema bartmani. The sequence continues at coordinate 20,265 of CABFWB010007794.1, forward strand.
CTCTGACAAGACGTGTATTAATCACAACTTGTGAATGTGTGGAATGCCAGGCCTCCACCGTGGTTCGGATTCCACGTTAAACAGTAGGTCCTCAATTTCATCTCATAATCACCCCACTATTACGCATTAACGCAAGTGCGTATAACCCGAACGGTTAGTAAGACGCGGTAATAATAATAATAATAATAATAATAATAATAATAATAATAACAAATTTTATACATTTCCCCCCCATGTAAATTGGGAATGTAGCACTGAAGAATTTCTTAAGATACTAAAGCTTGATTAACTTAAAATAAATTAATACTTTCATCTATTTCACCTTTTTAGTTATTTAAAAGTCAATAAAGTTGCATTATTCCGTCGTTCTTCAATAATCTGCAATATATCCCGGCTCCGTGAACTTTACATCCTGTAGGAAGGGCCGACTCAATGCTAGCTTGTTTTTAGAGAAGAACCTCCATTACAGTGCACTTTTCATAGGAAGAATATTATCCGATAAATAGAAAACTATCAGATCTAGTACAACGTATTCATACGTCAAGTAATGTTTTCTGCGGTTGTTACTCGATAGATAATATCGAATCGTATAGATTATCACTAATAAAATAGTAAAATGTTAATAATATTAGCCACAATTTTTTTTTATATTTTCTAAAATAGGACTCTACTTTTTGAATGCCAAGTTAAACAACAATGTAACGTTTATAATTGATTTTTTATGGGACAATTAGGTCGCTAGAGGTGAGAGAGAAATTGCCGCGTGGACGTCGCGTTCTTACGCTATATTTAATTATAAGATGAATTATTTAAAAATATGGCTAACGCCAAAATATAGTCTAAAGATCCCAACAGTTTTATTAATAGAAAAAATAAGTGTGAAAATTTGAAATCAGCTTTTTTCCAACAAGTTTTTTAAGCATAGACTATTTGCGAATCTATGATACTAGGATTGATGAAAAAGGGCTCTAGATTTAGCTTTCTTCTAAAAATTACAGCAAATTTTTGATAGGCTCTCAACATAAAGTTTTAGGATATTTGAGAATTAGCAGCGAGCATTCCTCTTTACCTTGAGATAAGAAGTTTCTTAATTTTCTTTCCCCTCTTTCTTATTGGCATAATGAAAGGGTAGTTGTAGGTGAAGGGCGAAATGGAGTATAAGTTTAGACATAATATAGAAATACAATAGTTCCAAAAAACGACACAGAAGATAGGAATTTAAGCAGTGTGGCCTGATAGTGATTGAGGTTGGCTAGAAACTATCTGACCACACACCCCTTTCTAACACACACGCTAATATTTATTCAAAAGAGAATACATCCGTATCAATGGGCACGTAGGATACTACGTCATTCTCGTCTTGTTTGATTTTCCGGTGACGAGGAAGTACAGGTTTTAATCCCGACTTGATCACCGAGGTGACTTTCCCGAAAATATTTTCCACGCAAACGCGATTACCTTTTATCTCTCAATCCTAACTTCCTCATCATACCAACCCCATTTAGTAGACCTGAAAATATTCGAATAGTCCGGATGGGTGCAAGAGAATGAAAATATTTAACACACTTTTTTGAATGTCAAGATGTTTTAGTCCAGTTCAAGCTGTTGTTATTTTAATACTGTGGCATTTTTATATAAGTATTCAGACATCGATATCTTCGTTTAGCAAAATGTTTTATGGTACTTTTCTAGGCGTCGATTGGGCTTGAAATAAATACATTTTAATAAACTTTTATTATTATTATTATTATTATTATTATTATTAGCACCGCGTCTTACTACCCGTTCGGGTTATACGTACTTACGCT
>CABFWB010007795.1:7513-22062 GCA_902151455.1 Timema bartmani
AGGGTATAAGAGAGAAAAAAATACCCGAAAGTTTACTTCTCTATTAAACTGTAATGTTGCTGAATTAGTTTAACTTTATGTATTCTTTTAGCATAGTGTGCTATACATTTATTTAACATGACATAAATGAATCGTTACATTTAAACATAACTTCTTATTTCACTACTTACAAACACAACAATGATGACCAACATATATTTTACCATGCCATAGATTACAGATATCAAAACACTGCCCAAGGTATTAAAGTTAAGGTCCAATCACTGAACATTCGAATATCTCTCCCTTCAAATGGGCCATCGCTGTTTTAATTCCACTGCCTCCTGTTGTCTTGCTCCTGTCTTCCGGTTCCTGTCTTCTGGATTTGACTGCTGGGGACCTCCTAATGTCCATGAAGAGTCCTCCTGCATGTCTTGACTCAACCCATCACCAATAACGGGGCTGGGTTTGGCTAATACTGAGTGATGCTCAGTACCGTTGTCCTGTTCCCCCCCTATAAATAGGAGAATCAGGTGGGTATGGCATGGCCCAACGGGAATCTTTGGGAGATAGTGTATTTAGACTGCTACAAGATAATGCAGCAGTCATTTGGATCAAATGACGTTTCACTACAGCTTCTGAGCCTAACTTCACTAAGTATAGTCTTACACCCAACCTTTTGTGAATTATAGCGTTTTCCCAAATAACTTTGTTTTGTTTAAAAACTTTGACCAAAACACTTTTATTTACATTAAAAATTGTTTTCCTTCTTCCAGAATATCTTCGCTGTATTCCTTGTCTATAGGATACATGGGTCCTTACTTCCTCCATTCTTTGGTTGTTTTGACCATCCGCTCTATTGTTTATGACATCCAATGGTGTTCGCAAAGCTCTACCCATCATCAACACTGCTGGGGCAACCCCAGTGGTTAGCTGAGGGGTGTTCCTATAGTACATTAGAGACTTTGTCAAGGCCATGTGAATATCTTTTCCAGCAAGAATGGCCCTCTTGATGGATCGCTTAAGCTGGCCAACACCATTTTCCGCTTGACCAGCGGTTTGTGGGAAATGTGGTGCACCTGAGCGATATCTTATGCCATGTAAGTCACAAAAATCAGTATATTCTTTTGAACGAATGAGTTGACTGCAATTTTCTGATACCATAAGTTCTGGTAATCCAAATCGAGCAAATAGGACCATCAGGGCTTGAATTGTGGTGGTTGTAGTTACTGACAACTTTGGCAAATTTCTAGCCACTTAGAATGATCGTCAATTATAATCAAATAGGTTTTCCCATTTATGGCCCCCAAAAAATCCCAGTATATACGGCTCCAAGGCTTTTTTAGTCATGGCCATGGAATAAACTCACATCTGTCAGGGGAACCTTGTACTTTCAGGCATGGATCACAGCCTAAGACCAAATTATCAATTTATTTGCCAAGTCCTTGCCACCAAAAGTAATTTTTTGCAAAAAGTTTAGTTTTAACTATTCCAAAATGTGGCTTATGCATTTCTTACAAAACCTTAAACTCCCTATCTATCAATTTATTTAGTGATAAATAAAATGATAGAATATTAGGAAAATGGTAGAGCACAAATAAAAGTAACAACACTGACATATATTTACACACACTTCAATATTTCGATACTATTGTAGCATTTCCCTCAGGAAGTAGTAGACACAATGTAATATGACTCAGTTAAGAAGATGGGAACTAGCACATCAATGGATCACAAAGTCTAGAAAACCACCTAACCTAAATATTCGCTAATTTCAACCCAGAAACTACACCAGCACCACCTACCATCCATAGAGTAATAGAGAATCATTCAGGGAATTTCAACTCTACCAGAGAAGTTTTCATCCTTACCAATAAAGTTGGCATCACTGAAGACAACATCCTGTCAAGTCTAATTACTACTACTTCTTGAGGAAGATGCTACAATAGTATCAAATTATTGAAGTGTGTATAAATATGTGTCAGTGTTGTTACTTTTATTTGTGCTCTACCATTTTCCTAATATTCTATCATTTTATTTATCACTAAATGTTTTTGCTCTATGCACCTTTTTCATACATAATATCTACCAATTTAGACATTCCTATTTGAATAAACTTTATTACTTTACTTAAGATTTTATCTTTTGCAGTTTAATAAGCACACTTTTACTTGTAGGAACTTGTCTGATCTCATAGTTGAAACTTGACGAAATTGCTGCAGAGTTTTGCAATCGATTTGCTGATAAGACTGGAACTCAACGCTTGGGGCAAAAGATTGTAGTGAGTGGTTTATGGTCTGTCTCTAAAATAAACTTTCTCATATAAAGATATTGTGAAAACTTAAGTACTCCATAAACCAGGGCCAAGACCTCCTTGTGGATCTGGGGGTGGTTCTTCTCTGTTTGTGTCAAGACTCTAGATTCAAATGCGACAGGGCTTGTAGCCCCTTCCTCAGTCTTTTGGCTAAGTACTGCTGAGATGCCCCTAGGACTTGCATTAGTAGACAGTATCAGCTCTAGATCCGGACTATAGTGATCCAAAACAGGGGCTGAGTTGAGCGCACTTTTAATTTGACTAAACGCATGATTACATTCCCAGGTCCACTTCCATGGAACCCCCCTTTAAAGTAATTCATACAAAGGATTTAAGGTAACGGAAGCCCCCGTCAAGAATCTCCTATAATATACTACCATACTAGAAATGACGTTATTCACTGACTGATTTTGGTTTTTCAGCCTCTAGTACTGGTTTGACCAGATTTTGGTATAATTTCAATCCATCTTTCCCAACTATGTAGCCTAAAATTATTATTTCTGGTTGTTGAAACATACACTTGGTTATATGGCCAGTCAATCCACATTCCCTGAGCCTACACAGGACCAAATTCAACCTTTCATTATGTTCCTCTATTGTATGGCCTCCTACCACAATGTAATCTTGCCAAACTCAAATCACTAATCCTTCAATGCCTGCTATAGCAGTTTCCATGTTATGCTGAAACTCCTGAGGGGCTGGAGAAATGCCAATATGGCATCTGTTATAACAAAATAGACCTTTAGGGTACTAATAGTAACTAGTTCTTTGGAGTCCTTAGTTAATTCCATCTGTTGAAAGGCATTTTTGAGGTCAATTTTGGTAAAAGTAGTAGACCCTTGCATTGAGTAAAATATATTATTTACATGAGGTAAGGGATGCCTGTCTACTTCTAAATATGGGTTAAGTGTTACTTTGTAGTCACCACATAATCTGAAAGAGCCATCAGCTTTTAAAAAAAGGCACTATTGGTGGTCTCCATTTACTATACTTAATTTGAGATATAACACCTGCATCTTGAAGCCTCTTAGGTTCTAGCTCTACTCTAGGTTTTAAAGCAAATTGAATGTTTCTGGGTTTGAAAAACTTTGGTTCTGCTCCTGGCTTCAACTTATGGATCATTTTTGCCTTATTAAAGGTGCCTAATTTGTCGATAACCACCTCTGGGTACATCTGAATCATTTTATTTTTGAGATAAACACTTGGCATCATTAAATGGTTCACATGACTGAACTTGAAACCAAAAACATTTATGAAGTATCTCCCTAAGATAAGTGGTATTACATGGAAATATATGTTTTACCTGTCCCTTAAAAGCAACTGGAAGTGAACATTTGCCTAACGGAATTATTTGCAGGTCTTCAGCGTAAAAATTAACTATCTCGTTTTTCTGTACAATTCGTACATCCTGAAAATGTTTCTTGTATAACCCTTTAGACATAGCACTGCAGGTAGCCCCAGTGTCTAGCTATCCAATTATTTGTACACCATTTAGTGTAACTTCAATAATGAATGGTAACCTCTATACATCAGAGTGATTGAGGTTTAAAAAAACTAAATGTTTCCTGTCCTCCCTCACCTTCCTCTGTTTCCATAAGGTTAGAGGTGACCCGCTTGAATTTTGAAGGACACATTCTTTTTAAGTGCTCCATACATTTACAAATGGCACACGCATAATTGCCAAACCTGCACTGCTGTGTTGAGTGATTTGTGTGGCCGCAAACAGCACAAAGAGAAAAGGAATCAAAATTCTGTTTGGGAGGAGGATTATTCCTGCCCTGTTGACTATCGGCCATTTTGAAAATTTATTGTTCCCTTTTTACAGCTATATCTTTTCGAAAAATGTTTTTGCAGCAATCACCTGCTGAACGATCTCCCTAGCTTTGCTAATGGTTAAATTGGAGGGGTCCTCGATAAATAAGCGTTCTTTAACTTTCTTGTATTGTATACCCATCACAAATTTGTCGAGAAGCGCAATAACTAGGTGTGTTTCAAACGTGCAACTGGAAGCCAGATGTTGAACTTTAGCGGCCCAGTCTGCTACTGATTCATTAGGTCCACAACATGCATTATAAAATGCAGTCTTTCCTTAAAAACCGAAACCACAGGGGGGAAATGTGCATTTAGCAAAGCAATCAAATCCACATACCTTTTAGTTACAGGAGTATCGGGCACACATAAATCTATTAACAACTTAAAAGCAACCTGATTTAGATGACTCAGTAGTGTTTCACACTCTTTAGCTTCCAATCCATTAAGCTTAATAAAATTCGCCAACTTCCTCTTGAAAATATTCCAGTCGTCCTCAGCGGGGTTAAATTCACCGACCTTGAAATTGCCGAACTAAATTACTTGGATCCCATCTTCGTTGCCAATGTAATGTTGCTGAATTAGTTTAACTTTATAGATTCTTTAGCATAGTCTGCTATACATTTATTTAACATGACATCAATTAATCGTTACATTTAAACACAACTTCCTAGTTCAGCGCTTACAAACACAACAATGATGACCAACATAATATATTTTACCATGTCATAGATCACAGATATCAAAGCAATGCCCAAGGTATTAAAGTTAAGGCCCAATCACGGAACATTCCATAAACAAAGGTATGCAGATGAAAACATGAACATTTTAGCCACATGTGTCTCTCCAATGTGGAACCAAAGTACATTTTAAACACTCTTCATGGAGGTATAAAAATAAAGAATGTCCAATACAACAATGTACCCGTTTACAAACTCCGTACCCGTAAGGTGCGTAGTACCAAAGGCATAGAAAGGGAATTTTTCCAGGGGGTGTCCACTTTAAAGTTAACATTATTTTGGTTTTTTTTGTAACGCTTCTTCATACTCGTTTGTGTTATACTCTTATGTACTAATTACGCTAAGGTGTTTGGGATGAGAAAGGTTGATTTTATATTAAGTGTACTCACATGTGTGGAGAGAGAGACTGGAAAACCATTTAAGAAATACCACCCTTAGAACAAATTACCAGGTCAACATAAATTATTTTATAACTCTGTTTGAAATTGTTTAAATATTATAATTTTATTTAAATATACAATTTAATTATTAATTAGTTGTTACGGGGGAAAAAAATATATATTCACTATGGAGAGAAAAATAACATTACATGTTGAAGTGTAATAAAATTATGTGCATTTAAATATTGATAGGCTATATAATATATACGTGTGATTATATTTTATGATTTAAGTATATTGTATTTGTACATAATATACATAATCACAAGCGTGATATATAAACACACACATATTCAATTCCACTAACATTTAATGTATTTCTTCTATAGTGTATTTGGGAAACTTAGAATTAAAATCCATAATAACTATAGCCTTAGTTTTCACACAAACAATAAATTGTTAAGCATGGCTTTATTCAATACTAGCCAAATAACCAATTCTTCACATATGATTGTTTTAAAATATGTTTCATATTTCCAGCTCAAACGGGTTGGAATATACATTTTAAAAAACACACTCCCTCCCCGCTTCACTCCCATAAAGGTTGGATTTCGAAAAATCACTAAATTCCTAGAGCACATGTCTTTGATTTTGACAAAGAACACACATGTCAAATTTGGTGTTTCTTAATCAGTTTCGGAAAAGCATGTACCCATTGGAGGATACAGGAAAACCACCCTCTCCCCACTTCACCCCATTAAGGGTTGAATTTCGAGAACTCCCAAAATTCTTTTGGCCGTTACTTTAAAATAACCTCTCTTCCAAGCTCCATTTTTCCAGCTAAAGTGGTTTGGAAGATACGGAAAAACAACCTCCTTAAGGATTGATTTTTAAAAAAAGTGATAACTCTCACCCTTTACGTAAAAAGAACCTCCCTTCCAAAATTCATATTTCCAGCTCAAGTGGTTTAGAAGATACAGAAAAACCACCCCCTTCCCACTTCATCCCCTCAGGGGTTAAATTACTCAAAAATCTCAAAAAATCCTCGAACGCGTATCTCTTCAGTTGTCAAAATTTAAGAGATACACGTTCGAGGATGAGCATTCATGTCAAATTTCGTGTTTTTAACTCAACCAGTTTCGGAAATACACGTACACTGTAAGAAAGCTACCAACCCCGTTTACACCCCTTAGGATGCGAATATAGAAAATTCGTCAAACATGTATCTCTTAGATTTGTACATAGAACTCTCTTGCCAAATTTCGTGTTTCACCATATAAATAAATACATAGACCCTAACATGATGCAGTGTTGGTGGTGTCGGAATTGGTGGTGTACTGGTCGTTTCAGGAGTGAGAAGGATACAGGGGTGTATGATAGATTCTAAAATATAAAATATTAATTTTAATCAAAGCTGCTTGCGTTTGAATGTAAAATACTTCATTAAGAGCCTAATAGGAATATTAAAGAAGTAAATTATGTTTTAGAAATATCATCTTTCTCAGAAATGTAATCTACATGTAGCTACTTGTAAAATGTATAGCTTTCTATACATAGGGGTAAAGGTTCCCATATTGGACCAATATCACAGTTTAATTTTTTTGCCACCAAGTTTTATGACTGATTTTTAGCACATTTTGTACCGGGTTTTCTGTGTAATTTAATGACACATGTGAGCTAATTTAATGTTCAAATCTAGTAACAAAATTTGTTGGGATGAATAAAACTCAAGTTGTGCAATCGGTCCAATATAGGAAACTGGTTTCTTAATTTGGACCACTGGGTTTCCTAAATTGGACCAATGGATTGGAAGATAAAAACTCGGGATTTTCCATGAAATTTCAATGTTTTATTAAAAATACAAAACTATAAAACACAATTAAGTAAATTAGCAGTTGGAAGAACCCAGAAATTACATAAATACAAGCAGTTGAAAAACACAACAAATAAAATGTTATCGATCATTCACATTCAATTCTATTCCAAATGAAATGTAGGATGGTTGACGCTTTGTTTGACCACGTTTCTGTGGGTTTGGTAATTTCATGTACATGTCACAATCGTTCAATACCGAAACATCAGGCACTAGTGAAAAAATGAAGACGTTCTCAATTTTAGTTGACTTTCACATGAAAGAAATTTCTATGCTACCGGCATTGTTTTTATCCTGAACAATCTGACAAACGTAACGTACTTCTTTCCTTTTCTCATATTTTAAACAAACTAGAACATAGTATTTTTCTTTCAGATTAATTACGATCAAAATCCTGAAAAGCGTCCATGTCAACAAAAATCATCACCACCCGAAGATGAACCACTTACTACGAAATATTCATAGCTGTCATCGCTATCTAATTGAAGTGTTTTTCTTTTTATTCTTGGAAACCGCTGCTTAACTCTTAAAGGTAAATAAAGCTCTTCGTGATTTCACCGTCAACTTTTCATTTGATTTTGATTTTTGTTTCTCCAAACTCTCTTTGTAAGGAGTGCTTGTAGTGACTTGGGCATTCTGTTGTTTTCTTTGGTTGCTGGAACCAGTTGTTGCTTGAGGTACTGGAGAGACTTTACTCAGGGATTCAGAGAAACTTCGTAGTAGTGAAGTAGGTACGTCAGTGACATTAGATGCTTGCCTCAAAGCATCTGAAGGAGCAAAATCGTGATCTCGGAATACGTGACGATTGACAGGTCACATACCAGCGGTTTTAAAGGCATTTTCGGCGGTACCCACTATGGCTGCTCTACCATATGCTTCCGCAAGTAAGGCAACAACGTCATATTGGGTGATTGGTTTCTCCATGTTCTGCCGTAAAAATGCTTCTTGTGCCTGTATGTAGTACCATCCAAGGAGACGAAAAAAGGCAACGTCAAGAGGTTTCATGTGGTGCGTTGTATGTCTTGGCAACTGCATTATAATAATTCCAGTATCCCGCGCAAATAAAAGTGCCTCTAAGTTCTTGCTATGAGTTGCGTGTCCATCCAGAAGGAGCAGTACAGGGTCTTCTCTTGAACAAACGACATTCTTCTTGAAGTGGTGGAGCCACTGTATGAAGAGTTCTGATGCTATATACCCAGTATCTGAAATCAATATTTCACTTCCTGCTGGAGCTTCTCTTTCTAACTCTGGTGCGTATAACTTTCTTTTGAAAATGAACATGGGTGGGATGTATGAACCGGCTGCACTCACACAACACACAACAGTTTTGTTCACTCCTCTCACCCCACTACTTGCTGCCCCAAACTGATGTTTTCCTTTAAGGACGACTATCTTTTGTGGCTTCTTTTGGACAGTCGTAAAACCACTTTCATTTAAATTGTAGATTCTCGTGCCACTCAGTTTATGTTTATCCGCTATATCTTCTAAGTAGGGCTGGGCCGATGCCGATTATCGCATAACCGGCGATTCCGATGATCGGTGTTTGAATCTCCGATTATTTATGCCGATTATTCAAAATGTGTGGGTATATTTTAAGTCCTAAAAAAATAATATTTTATCTCTGCTCTCTCATATGTGATCTTTGAATAATTAGCTTGTTCTTAGCGATTTAGGTTTGAAATAAACAGCACATCCAACATTCCAAACAAAATATATCAAAATAAATATATTTACCATAGGTCTTTTTCTAATTTATGCACGTTATTAGAAATAAAAATACTCACAAGTAACAAATCTAATAATCATAAAATAAAATATTAGCAGATTGGTGTTGTTTTATTTCGATTTGTTAAAGATGCCCAAAAAATGAAACATCGGACGTAATAATCTCGCACATGCGCACATTTTGTTTTAAATGGAAACCGTTTTTCTTTTAATGCAAGTACAAAACTTTCCACTGGCAGGGAATTTGTTTCGCTCATATTTCAATATGAATTTAATTAATATATATTAATATTTAAATTTTACATTTTCTTTAATAGTTAAAAGTAAATTAAAATAAGTTTTAAAGTATTTCTTAAAAAAAAACACGAAAAATAACTTTCGTTGCACATTATGTTATTTATTATTTATTTTATCATATTGAAGTAGAGATGGGCAAAATCGTTCTTTTAAATGAACGATTCATTGTATCTGGTTCAGTTCAATGATCCGTTCATTTTGACCCGTTCACCGTTCATTCGATTTTCTAAAGGTAGTTTTTATTTAAATGTAGTTAAAACAATGTTATTTTTCATTAAGATTATTTAAATTGTTAATAAAAAGATCGGATTACTGTTTAAAAATGGTGATGCCTTTTTATTATACTTTTTTTTAAGAAACCACTTATTTCTATACGATATTAATATTTAGTAGTTAAATTATGATGGAATGCTTTGTAGAATCACAAAAACCTATGTTATGATATATCTAAATCACAATTCACAAAAATATTACGATTGTTAAAAATTGTTTAATATTGAAGCCATATTTTAATAGACATTGGATGTAAAAATTCCTATTTCATCTAAAAACAAAATAGATGTAGGCCTATTCTCCTTGTGTGCAAAAATATGTGTGCCTTGATTATTTTTTATCATTAAAATTAAATTTAAATTTGCTGATTATGATTTGTCTTTGTCTAATGAAAGGGTCAGTAGGCCTATTTAATCATAAATGTGAAATCATATTTTAATTATCTAACATGTACCGGTATATTTGCTATTTATTAATGTGATTTGTTTTTGTTTAATGACAGGTTCACATGTCCTAACAATAACAATATAAAAGAATAATTAAACAACCTTTACATTTTAAAAGTTTCTATTTAAATGTTACTAAAACAAAACTATATTGGACATTATAAAACTAGAAAAATAACTTTTTTTTTGCTTTAAGGGTCATTTTACTTTATACACTTATTAAAATTGAAAACAAAAATAATCGGCATCGGTGATCGGCCTAATCGACAACAAATGATCGGCATCGGACTAATCGGCAAAATAGCTGATCGGCCCAGCTCTACTTCTAAGAGATTAAAACATAATCCTACTCGTTCTTTGCTGAAACCCTTCATCCTGGCAAGTAATGTCGCTTCCGACTGCCTTTGCGGCAGTTTCGGGTTCCTCTTCATGAACTTATAAAACCACTTCTTTCCTGCGATGGCTTTTTTTCTTGTTAAAACAATGTCAAATTCCATGTATTTTAGCGACGTTAAAAGCGAGCTTTCTCACATCTTTTACTGTTAGTCCAAACATTCTTTTTTCGAACTTGAGAATGTATACCTCCAGTTCTTCCTCCATTTCCTTGTTGAAGACAGATGGTCGACTGAAGGATTTAACAAGTCCAGGTCTTTTGTTTTTCCCACTAATGCGTCGCTTCAATGTCACTTATGGAACACCATATCTTCTTGCTGCTTCATTCAGCCCAACACTTGCTGAACGAACCGCATTCACAGCCAAAGCTAAATCTGCTTCACTCCACTGTCCGTATTCGCCTCATTTTGACATCTTCCTGCAACAAGTTTAGACCAAAAAAATATTAGGAACTACTTTGTGTTCATTCATGGTTTCCTAAACCGGACCGGTCCAACTTAGGCAGCCGTGATGGTCCAATTTAGGAAACAACGCCATTTTGCAAACAATATTCAACCATCAGTGAACATAGATAACTGTAAACGACTCATGACTAAAAATATATAAAAACATTCCAACAATATAAGAAACGCATTAAAATAGCTCTTACCTGTTTTATATGTACACACTTTCTTATGCAACAGTTACGAGATATTACATCAGATGATGAAAATACTAGCAATCCATCCTCACAAGCTTTGTAGGAGCAACTGGCGAAGGTGCACTTGTCAGCTTAGGGTCACGTCTTTAGTACTATAATTTGACACCAGACTGGCAGCACTTTCATACTTCCTTGTATATAATAAAGAGGTGGTCCAAATTAGGAGCCGGTCCAATATAGTCAACTTTTCCTATGCTGCTTTGTAAACAAATACAGATTTTTAAAAAAATCCTATAATAAATAAAGCAAGTCAAACAATTTATGCACTATAGCTGAGTCACTTAATTTGTTTTATGAGCAAGCCAAATGACACGTTAATTATCAAATGGTGGGTGAATCAACTCAGTAAATAGAAGACAATTTAATATAAAATCGGAACTGTACATTTGGTGGGTTCTTCCTTTGGGGGTTAATCCCCCCCCTTTTTTTTCCCAAAAATATCACTCATAATTCATTTTTGTATTCCTAGACTGGGGATTGGCGAAACTTTTTTGACCAAGTTCCCCCTCAGGGGACTTGCTGAATTTTGGACTAGTCTATTGTGTCACCTATTATTTACTTTTTTTTTAATGAGGCTTAAAAACCCAAACTTGTTTAATCGCCACGTTTTACATTGTTCAGGCTATACGTTTATTTGATAATTTCTCTAATGGGGTAGGAATGAGGAAGGAAGCATTTTAAAGAGAATATACCTGCATTTGCTTGGAAAGAGCGTGGGGAAGCCCTTTAGGTAAAACTACCCTCAGTAGACCCATCTGGGATTCGAACCCCTGTCTCCTCATCATCAGCACGCCAGTCTTATACTAGTTTGACATATTGTATTTTGATAGGCATATATTACATGTTCGGTTAAATCCGTGTTGTCTTCAACAGCACAAAAGATGCACAAAAGTATGTGCCAAGAAGATCTCTAAACGTTGACTTCAACAAGTAATGTGTGGCATGAAGTGACTGTCGAAATTGTATTGACTTTAAAAACTATACCACGTTGGGAAAAGTTTTATACAATGTTTAATTTTTTTCTTGTTGGCATACCACCCAACTTGTGTTTGCATGCCTCTGGGTGGCACGCGTGCCATAGATTTGCCATCTCTGGCCTACACTGACATCACGATTCAAGAGCCTTCACAGGTAAAACCACCACACTCATACAACAATAGCGTAATTAGTACAAGTAAGAATAACCAAACTGGTAGTGAAATTTGGGGGAGTAAAACTAATTTTTTTTAAAATCTCACCTCTTTTGGTGCCTCTGTTGGTGGTTATTTTACAAGCCAGGTGTCAAGCGTATATTTACGTTTTTTAAAGCTTGACATTTTTATATAATTATTTAACTAACACTAATATTTATTACACTAACAACAGCCAACAAACCACTATTATCATAATACTGAATTCTTTCTCCAAAACCACATACCAATACAACACACAACCTTTCACTACACTCAAAAATGTACTAACAAGTAACTCGGTGCTGTTCAAATTTTGTAAATAGTTTAAAAATGTTTATGGGAACAAAATAGGGCTTTGTAAAAGTAGGTGTGTTGAAAGAGAGAATGGGGGAAATCCGAGAGAAACTTTGTAACATGTTAAATACATTTTAACACCTACACTCAATGAAGCCCTATAATAGGTTTAAAACTATTACTACCAGATCTAATAAGTTCTAATAATATGTGGCAGATATAAGACTCACTGCGACATCACAAGCGGGAGACGCCCAAACCTAATCAAAAATGCCCCAGCGAACGAGGCAACTCGGCTTTGAAGACCAACACACAAACATCTAACACCTTGGCCAGACGAAGAGCAAATGAGGAAGGCTTCCTTTGGGGTGTTTTCAGCAGCCGTTGGCGAGCGTTAGTGGTCGGGTGGCGCGATGTTAGATTACCACCACCCCTTCGTACTTGGAGATGACCCTATCTAATTTTATCAGTCCCGCTGGTATATAAAGACCTGTCCTCGGTTCACGTAATATCTATTCTATTGTAACCATTCATCGGGGAGACTGCTGGAACATATTCACGAACATCTGTTAAAACTACGTACTGAAGACCGCGATGTTTAAGGCGTCTGTGTCACCTCTTCGCCGCAGAGGAAGCTACGGCGTTTACTATAAGTAATGAGGGATAATGTAATCTATGCTGAACTTTGAGCTCTATTGTTCTATGTCCATATGACTTAGTTTTTGTATGTCAGTATTAATGGCTTGTCTCCCTATGTCCTTAAGGCATAGTTTATTATGTTGAGCTTTGAGATCTATTGTTCTGTGTTCATAAGACTTAGTTTTTGTGTATCAGTACTACTGAGTTATTTCCCTATGCCCACAAGGCATAGTTTTTAATAATGGACTTTATGCTCTATTCTTCTATGTCTATTAGACTTAATTGCAAATATTAGGGTCAAGATTAGGCTCCTTAGACTATATGACCATGCTGCGGCTAGTTTAAATAATATAATTTAATAATGGAGGATACCAGTTTATCTATTGCTTTGTTTTACGACCTAATTGGGTCTGTAACTGACACTTGTCTCTGATGTGTCTAACTGTGTACTGGAACACGGTACGCAACCTTTGGAAGTACTACTGGTCCACAATAGTGGCCCGTGGGGTTTTGTATGTTGTGTACGGCCACCTTGTGGCGCCTTTAGCTTTAGTCAAAAATGATCACTATTTTGTCTTGTATATTGTCCCCTTTTCAGGGTAAGAGAATAAATTCACTATTGATTGCTCAGGCAGTACTAATTAGGAATTGAGCGGCCGTATTATCGGTAGCATCTAGATTCCTGGTAGTTCGCCTTTTACTAGTTGTAAAATAATAGTTTCTCTTCTAGGAACTTATAACTTTGTAATGTCTAGCTATCTATGGAGTTATCACAAGCTAGCTAGCTAGCTCATGTAAACTACCGTCCTTGTAGCTCCTTAAACTGGGACTAAATTTAGGTGGTGTAGTTCTTTATACTTGAAATTATGTGTTGTTATTATTTAAAGACCTTTGAAATAGCTTAGTGAGGTACATATAGTTCGAAAATTTTCATAACTCTGGTGGTTGGGGGAATCCCCCCAAACGCCCTGAGTTTTAGGTGGAGGGGTTGGTAAGATCATAAATCATCGTCCTTGGGAAGTATTATCATATTAGTTTATATAAACTTATTTAAAGAAGCTTTTCACGAGTTTTAAACTTTGTTATGCTCTTCAAACCTTTTAGTAGCACATTTATTTCATTTAATTAATCACACGTTGATGTATCTCATACAATCAATCAAATTAGTAAACTACCTATGTCAAAATGCCACATTGCCTTATATGTGTGTAATAGAGAAAGAGAAACCTGAAAGTTTCGTTCTTTCCTACACAATGGTTTGTAGATAACAGCTCGAAAATTTCAGCCACAGATGTCCATCCAATTATATTATAAAGATCAATGCATCTTCTACAGAGTCCTTATCCTTAATTTCTTTGTTCTTATCACTTCGTAGAAGTTGACTCAACTTTAACTTTCTAATTACTAGTCAATACGAGCTGCTAAGCACTACCAATGGGGACGCGGCAGTTGGCCTAAAAGGCATTTGGCCTAAAGGCATTTGGCCTAAAAATGAAACCAAAAGTAATTTGGCCT
>CABFWB010007797.1:0-13197 GCA_902151455.1 Timema bartmani
ACTTGTGTCCAGATACAAGTTGGTGTGGACCACTGATCAGTGGTGGAGACTTGTTACATGTTGGTGTGGACCACTGATCAGTAGTGGAGACTTGTGTCCAGATACAAGTTGGCGTGGACCTCTGATCAGAGGGGGAGACTTGTGTCCAGATACATGTTGGTGTGAACCAATGATCAGTGGCGGAGACTTGTGTCCAGATACAAGTTGGCGTGGACCACTGATCAGTAGTGGAGACTTGTTACATGTTGGTGTGGACCACTGATCAGTAGTGGAGACTTGTGTCTAGATACATTTTGGTGTGGACCACTGATCAGTGGTGGAGACTTGTGTCCAGATACAAGTTGGTGTGGACCACTGATCAGTGGTGGAGAGTTGTGTCCAGATTCATGTTGGTCTGGACCACTGATCAGTGATGGAGACTTGGGTCCAGATACAAGTCGGTGTGTTCTTGGACGATGTTGCTGAGTCACTGGAGACTTGTATCTGGCGATTATCTCCTAGTGTGCACTAGACTTTACTGACGCCATTAGTATGATCATGAATGAAATTATATACAGTGAAGTGTATTGAAATGAAATACTCAATAGTAGATTAAATATTAATTCCTATGAAAGTGTAAAACTGTTCCTCAAGTGAATATTTATTGATGAACAACATTTTTTATATAGGGTCTAGTTTTTTTAATAAATGCTCCGGTCCCCTACCATCTTCAATAAAAAAAATACTGCCTTCTTTAGGGCTCTTTAGGGCTAGGGGCTAGTTTCCCGCAGAATTTCAGATTCTTAGGTATTCTGGGCTCGCAGATTTTTCTTGTCCCATTAATTTTGGGTCACCTTAGAGAATTTTCAACCCAAACTGCCCATTTAAGGTTTTTTCAAAGATGAGGAACATGCTCACGAAATATCATCTCTCTATGACATTGAATAAGACTCCATTTGCAAATTTTTGTTTTTTGGAACACCCTCCTCATTTTGAGGACTCCCATTGTAATCTTCTGTCACCAAGAAATACTGCATACGTTTGGGTTAGAGGCCACCTTCCAACCAAATTTCAGCCTTTCTGTGACATTGGAAAAGGCTCCATTTGCAGACTTTAGTATTTTGGAACATCCTCACCATTTCGCCCCCTCTCACCTTTTGGAATTTTTTGTCACTCAAAATTTTGTTACTAAAAAAAATGAAAATATATTTGATCTACTTTTTATTATATTTATTAGCTCATAAAATAGGAAAAGTACTATACTTTGGGATCTTAAAAGTGTTTATTATAAAAATAAGTTGTTCAGTATCAATTACAAAATTAAAGTTTGTAAACATCTGATTTTGAGGATCTTTATTGCTTCAGGACTTTGAGTACCTACACTTTCAAGTACTAATAACACATTTGACCTGGTGTACATTATAATAATGTTAATATATTTATTGTTTGCATTTCTAAAATAATTAATAAAATTCAAAATGTTAATGTTTGCATATCACTACTCTTATTAAAGAGGCGTGTCAATTATAAGTATAGCTTAGTTATTATAATTTTATCTTAGGTATTTTAAAGTCATTGAGGGGCATTAAAATATTTTAAGTTATTTTATGAGTACTTAACAATATTAAAATAATAATTTTTAACAAAATGTTTGTGTAGACTAGTACTGTAATAGTGGCTTAGGCACCTCAAAATTATTATTTTTTATATTGGTATAAATTGGGGGTTTCAGGTTTAGTTAATTTTTTTTATTTATTTTTTTCGTGTATTAGTGACTGTTGATCACATAACTAAGAAAAAACTAGCAACAAAACCAACATACACAAAATTATTTATTTTAACTATTTTCTCTCTAATAGGAAGTGTTCTTGGGTGCCTAGGGTCAACAAGCTTTGGAAGTAAACATTCCGTGTAAAATGTGGTCAATGGCGAGATGCAAAATATTTCCAGGCGAAAAACACTTGAAATAGCTTCTAAAGACATTTAATTTTTGAAACAAAACCAAGCGAGGTGCAATCTAAATAAAAAGTACACGGGGAAATCAAGACCCCTTCAAATAGCTTTTAGGGAATTCAATCGTTTTTAAAGTTGCTGTGTACTATTTAAAATAACTTCTAAAGGCATCCAAATCTCAAGAATTTCCTGAAGTAATACTACTCCAAAAAAGCTTCTAGCAGCACACAATTTCGAAATAATTCAGAGGGAAAACTACTCTAAATAGCTTTTAAAGTGTCTAGTTACAGAAGTTTGTCACAGAACCACCCGAAAATAATGGCAACAAAACCGGAATGTGGCGTGTAGGGGCTTATTGGCCCTCTTGGAATAAGTTTCCCTTCCTATAGATTTATTTCACACCTTCTGAAATTCTCGAATATGAAGTTGAAAGATAGACTTCCATCAAATTCCAAATAACTTCTAAAGGAATTTAATTTTCCAAAGTGTGACCGGTAGGGACCATTCCAAATAGTTTCTAGAGGCATACAATTTTAAAAATTTGCCGGGAGAGGGCCAGATCAAATATATTCTAAATGCTTAAGCTATGCTTTATTTGATTATTTAAGAACAGCGTCTTACTACGTGTACGGATTGTACGCCTATGTACTAATTACGCCAATGTGTTTGGGTTTAGTAAAGTTTAATTTAGTGAAAATGCACACGTATTCAATTTGAGAGTGAGCGTAAAACCATTTAGTATAAGAGCACCCTTAGTGCACCGACTGGGATCAAACTCCGATCTCCCCGTCGACAGCTAGTCTGCGAGAGTGTAAGAGTTAAACCATACGGCCTTTGAAGCGGGTAATGGTTTTAAAATATTTGGAATCTGTGATCACAAAATATGGAAATAGCAGTTCTTTTTATCATTAAATCTATCACCCGCCTCGGTGGCGTAGTTGGCTAACGCGCTAGTCGTGTTGAGCTCGACCGCCGAGGACGGGGAGATCGAGGTTCGAATCTCGGTCGGGTGAACTGGGGGTGGTTTTTCCTAAATGGTTTTCCACTCTCCCTCCACGCAAATGCGGGTTCACTTCCTCTAAATTCAACCCTCCCAATTCCTAATCCATTAGNGGAGATCGAGGTTCGAATCTCGGTCGGGTGAACTGGGGGTGGTTTTTCCTAAATGGTTTTCCACTCTCCCTCCACGCAAATGCGGGTTCACTTCCTCTAAATTCAACCCTCCCAATTCCTAATCCATTACAGTAATTAGTACTTAGGCGTATAACCCGAACGGGTAGTAAGACGCGGTGCTAAATATTATTATTATATTATTAAATCTATCAGCAGCCCGTAATCACAAACCAAGGAAATTGTAAGGGATTGTTCTTTGTATTGTATCCTATAGCCCATATTATTTGCCTAAGATAACAGAAATACGCAAAATACTTTCTCATTCGGAAGCTAGAAGATATAAACAACAATAACGTAGATTTCAAAGAGCCGGGAACCAATCCAAGGCTTACAACGTAAGGTTACACAATATAAACTTTATTTGAAGTGAAAACAATTTTAACATAAATGAGAACAAACTTTTTATTTCACTACAAATAGGTTTCACATAGCAGGAAACCTCTTAAAAGTCAACCCCTCCCCACTTCAACTCCTTATAAGGAGGGAATGGGAGAGACTCGAAAACTCCAAAAAGTACTCTGGCCCTTTACGTATAAGGAACTTCCTTGCAAATTTTATATATATATCCAGTGGTTTTTAAGATAACGATAGAACACCGCTAACCCTCTTCCCATCCCTTAGGGAATTGTGTTAGAAAATTCCTTAAATTACTTTCTCCCGTTCAAAGTAACATATTTCTAAGTCAGTGGCGTATTCTCCGGGTATGCTAGTCCTGCGCCACATACCCATAATGATATGGACTAGCTTTTTTTAAATTAAATATTGTCTATGTTAACTGTGCAAATACTCATGTTTAAATTGTTAGTAAATATACATGTAATGAATGATTAATTTTTAAATCAATATTGGTTCATATTCCAAGAACACTGTGTTTTAAGTAATTCTTCTTCCAAAAGGATCAACTTAACACAATAAGAAGCCCAGGGCCTGCTGCTTGGAAACCGCAATGCAAGCTAGGAGGGCTCTAATGACCTTGCCCAATGTCTAGGGAGTTGCAACACATTCCTTTCCGTTCGCCCACAAGTAATTGGCCAATGAGTTCGGGTTTTTACACCCCAGGTCATGCTGTTCATGTGTAGCAGTGCCAAATATTGAAAAAAGATTCAAGATCACAATGTTTATTTACCAAGCTAGTTTAGTATAGTTCAAGTAAAATTACATAAAATATATATAAGATTAATTATAAAATAATAGTTAGTATACGTTACAAGCTTTTAATTATACATAAATCAAATACATTGAGCTATGTTTACGGATTCTAGTCACATGTATTATCATGTATTTGGCTAACACTTAACCATTCTTTCAAATTTAGACATTTCAGCACTGGTAGTAAGGGGAAAGGGAGAGGGGGGTGGCAGGGCGTGTTACGAGGCTAGTTGACGCTAATTCTTGTTTTTGTTTAGTAGAAAGGATTCGTGGAGTTTTAATGGTGTTATTTTAGTTTTTGTTTTACTTTAACGACTTATTAGTCATTACAATCTTATATAATTATACATCAAATAATCCCAAAAGTCAGGAGTGTAATTTCACCATTTCAAGATGATTTAGAAGGAAAAGGTAAAATTAAATATATTTTCATATAATTTACTTAATCAGTGGCGCCCCCAGTCATTTACTTTGGGGGAGGCATTCAATCAAGGCTGTTGCAAGAATGAAATTTTGATGAAGAGAGTGGGTTTGAGGTTGAACAGCCCCATAATACCCGAAGGCCGAGAAAATTTATGAATATTAAATTCCATTAGAAATCATTAGGAGTAGTTTTATAATGATTAAGAGAGTCAAATAATGCAAATGGTATCGAAGCTATTATTAATAGGTTTTTTTTCTATTATTAATTTGGTGTGTAACGGTAAACCCTTTGACTATTGTGCTTAAGTCAGAAGCCTGGTTTTAAAAATGTAGCCTATACATTCGACACATCTTCAATGCTAAATATTTTAATTATACTTCCTATTATTTAAATTTCTATTAAAATTATTTGTGCTATTGGGGAAGGGGGGTAAAATACCTGGTTTGTCCCTCACCCCCTTGGGTGCACCATTGCTTACATCAATATATATATATATATGTGTAAATATCTTAGCAATAAACCAATGACGTAGCGAAAGAGTATTAATAGGAGATAATGTCCCCTACGTTAGTCAGAGTTTACGCATCTAAATAGCTTCTGGAGCATAAATTATCAAGTTGAGAGACTCGTTTGTTTCTAAGCAGCATTTTGTGATATAAGTTAGGAATTTAGGTAATAGTTTTAATTGCAACGTGATTTGTACAATCCACCTGATTCCCTCTCACCAAGATCTGATGAACGCTTGATCCATGTACCACTTCATTTTACTTTTATTATGATAGTTTGCTTTGAGTATTGCTAACTGTGTGCCTTTAATTACACTAGGCTAATTGAATAGAATCTGTCCATCTTATGCATTCAGAAATGTGCCCATACCATTCTTAGCACCGACATTAATATTTACTTAAATTTCTAACCATGTAGATATCATTACAATTTGAGGACCGCCTTTGTGGTCTAGTAGTCATAGGTTCTGGCTACGGCCCCAGAGGTCCCGGGTTTGATTCCCGGCGTTTTCAGATTTTCTGAGAAGTCTTTCCAGATGATCTGGAAAGCAGTGGGTCTAGAACGGGTTAGACTCAGTCTGGTGTGGATAAATAAAGAGCTACTCGAATAAAGTAGTATTGGCTCCGTTATAGAAAGCCGAGTTTAATGGCTGGAGGCTTTGTTGTGCTGACCATGTACACCCTCTATCCGCAAAAGATGGTATTAATTCGTCAAACAGTTTGGTAGCCACGTAGTAGGTATAACTTGAATGCGGACTGACACCATGGAGTTACTTTTATTACATTTTGAGTGGATGGTAATCATCGATATGGATAAAAAAAAGAAGATAGAATATGGGATTAAGGTCGGGGGGGCTCAAAATTTCCTAAGATAGCATACGGTTAAGGGGAAATAATAAATGTTCGAGAACCACTGTTCTATAGGCACACATCTTCAAATATACCCCTTGAAATAATCCCTTGATGTTCTTGGGCAAGGGTGGTTAAGGGTCCTCGGCTCCCAAATCTCCCCTGCAACTTTTAGAGTACAGCATAGCTATTAATTTTCTCAGAATACGCCACTGTTCTAAGTCAAGTGGTCCATAAGATCCGTAAAGAACACTCCTTCTCCTATTACCTCCTTAAGGAGATTAATTTGGTAAATTCTCAAACTTTGTTTTGCCCGTTAACTAAAAAGAAACTCTTAGATATTGAATTTAGAAAATCCAAAATTCTGACCTATTACTTATAAAAACCTTCCTACCCAGTTCCATATTTCTAGCACAACCGGCTTGGAAGATAAGATTATAGTTCTAAAAATATTCAATATTTCACCTTCTTGGGTATAATATTTCACGAGACCTCTTCTTATCGGATACCTGTGGTTCGAAAAAAGATCAAATATCAACTTTCATCGATTTTGGAGGACTGAATTTTACTACCCATTTTGGACCCTCGTCACTCTCTTAGGGGTTTAAATTTTAATAACCCTCAAACTTGTCTAACCAAATTGTAGAAGTGACACAAAAAGGAAGGCTCAGATAAATCGCCCGCAATATATCGTGGGTCGATGCCAACGCTGTAGGCGCTACGTGTGCGACTGGAACCCAAAGGAATCGCTCGATGAAATAACTTCTGAACCATCTTGGTGGCGTAGTTAGCCTACGTGCTAGTTTCGTGTTCAGCTAGACTGCCGAGGACGGGGAGATCGTAGTTCAAATCTCGATTGGGTGAACTGGGTGTGGTTTTTCCTAAATGGTTTTACACTCTCCCTCCACGCAAATGTGGGTTCAGCGTATAGCCCGAACGGGTAGTAAGACCCGGTGATATAATTTAATTTAAATTTAAATAACTTCTGCACCAATTTTAGGATGGAATTTGGTCTCGAGGGACCATTAGCCCTACAAATTTGAATTTTGGCATCAAACACTTTTATATCAAAAGGGTTTTTAACAAAAAAAAAAAATTATCGAAGAAACTTTCTTTCTATGATATTTTGGTGGTAAGCTATGACAGGGGCCAGAAACCACCTTATTTATTTAAAAATCTAATCCTGAAAACTAAGATTATGACGGTCAATAAATTTGAGTATTTTCAGTAAATAAATAACCTATTTATCAAATTTATTAGGTTGTGCCCGCGGCACAAGCCCCCCAAAAATTGAATTTTGGCAACAAACTTTTTTATATAAAAGGAGTGTCTAAAAAAATATTTTACCGAGGATAGTTTATTTTTAATAATTTTTTTTGAGAAGTTATAACATGATGGTAGACAACCCCTAATTTATTTAAGAAAATATGTGAAAAGTTATTTTGAAAGCCATTGCAAGTTGAATTTGGCACTTGGTTATAACCATAATTACCAAAACAATAGCTTTGCTATTTAATCCATCATTTTAACCATATTTAAACTCCCATCGGTGGGCACGTTGACTAAATGTCAGGCTCATCTATTCTAGTTTTCTTGTAACGAGGAGGTCTGAAATATAATTCCGGCTGTGCATTGAGAGGGGTTTTCCTTAAACTGTTTTACACTTTTCACCCCCATAAAAATTTAGTTACAATTCCTATAAACCATACTTTGATGAACCTTAGCCAATTAGTGTGGTTCAATCCGTATAGCTCGGACGGGTTGAAAGACTTGGAGGAACAAAACTAGGCTTTTAACTAATTTATAAGAATCCTACTCAAACATATAAAGCCTAACAATCCATCGCAAACTTCAAATTAATCAAAAAGACAAAACTTTACGTAGCAGAACAGAATTTAAATAAAATATTTAGACTTACTTAACTTCAACTTACATAGAGCTTTACTTATAATCTGAGTGTTAAATTGAATTTGGTAGTTTTTCTTTCTGATTGTCAGTTATACTTTTGAGCGTACGAATACAAAAATAACAAATTGCAAAAAAATACAGATAATCACTGAAAAAGGGTAGTTAGGGAGAGAGTTTAACTGATAACTGAACTATTGTGTTCAGACTGTCACCCCTGGAAACTTACTCTCTAGCTTGTTGACTTTACAACGATCAATTTGAAAGGGAGTTGTTTAGAAATATATCACTTGGAAGTGCAATTATCACTGAGAACTTCAACTAGCGGTCCCCAGTGCCCAAGGACTGAACCTGGTTCAAGTAGAACAGAGAAACTCCCATAAGACTGTGTATCTGTTGTTTCCTTGTCCGTGGCCCGGGTGTAAAGTTTTGCTCTACACTTGTTTTTGTGTGCATTTGGATTTGTGTAGAAACCCTTTAGATTCAATAACATTTAATGGTGATAGAGATGTGGAGTTTTTCTTAGTTCTACTTTTTCAATTAAGTTGGACTGGCTAGAAGATATATGATGTGCCATAGACCTATAACTTATTTCCAGTCATTTTGAACTGGTTGAGTTTTGCAACAACAAAAAATAAAAAACTTTTTATTAATGATCAAGAAAACTGGTAGTTTTGATTGTTTTAGAATATATTTAGTTTGTAAGTTGCGTGCTGTCAGTTGGCGCAGTGATATCAACTTATAAAGTTGGTCATTGTACAGTTGAGTATTTCATCATGAATCCATGAATGATTGTTTACATTAATTTGAATTGATTATTGTGTCGTACTCATATTCTCTAAGGTCAGTAATGCTGTTTTCGTAATTCAAGAGAAATTATGTGAGTGTCACCGTAAGTCAAAAATGTAGGCGACACAATAGGAAAAACCGCAAGTTTAATATTATGTAAATAATTCAAGGCTCATACAGAATAATTTAGGCATCACAATAGGGCCGGGAGTGCGTGCGTAATAATTCGTAAATAATGCAATCGTCACAGCGGGTCAGTAATGCAGGGGTCAATAGTTCAAGAATAATGTATGTATCAACTAGACAAATAATTTTTACAGCCTACAAGATAAATAAGTTGACCTTGTGGGTTCTAGGGTAAAGTGCGCACCTCAGGACCTGATGTTCGTAGGTTCAAACCCAGCCGAGATCAACGGATTTTTCTTGATCGAGAAAAATCCATAGCACAAATTTATTCGGAGGGAAAGTAAAGCCGTCTGTCCCATGTGTATTGTGGCGAGTAAAATAACCCTGGAAGGTTTGTGAAAATACCTTTCCGGCAAAATTAGTAGGTCCTTTCACATTCACTCATAGAAATTCAGTGTGGAAGGCAGCGGGGAGCCATCACTCTTTCTGAACTACCCTTGTTCATGGGATTTCCACCAGATGGTTCAAGCAGCACTACCCAGAGAAGGGGCTAAATGGACATGCCTATCCACGTAGGGATAGTAATCACATAAAACCAAACTTCAGGTTGTTTATGTAAGAAGAAAAAGATAAATAATGTAGCTGTAGGAGTAGTTCAATAATGTGGGTGTCAAAGTAGGTAGTAATTCACTTGTCATGACAGGTAAATAATTCATGTCTCATTTCAAGTAAATAATAAGATAATAATGCAGAAAGATATTGCTTGTCTCACAGCAATTTTTATAGCATTAGTTTAGGAATAGATTCTTATATTGATTGATACAATTAAAGCAACCAATACATAAACATTGATTATATTTTTAATTGGCTGAATACATTAGGTACCGCAACATAGAATGATCTGATACAGTTTTATTTCATTCACTCTTTCAAAAGTTAATTACAAATCAAAATGTCAGCAATATCTCACATGACTTGATTTTTTTTTCTAAAGGTAGAAAATAACATAACTGAATTACGTAATTACAGTAATCCATCTAAAAGCATTTTTCGTGGTGTACAACCAATAACTAGCATATGCTTGCGATAGTAGATTGATTCCAAAAATCGATACACAATTATGGAGCAACGGGATGAAAATGCGTGCTTTCCAGACCGGGAAGTTAATGAAATAGAACGGTGGGAGGCCATTTTATAAATTGAGGATTAGTGATCTGCTTTTACCTTTTTGCTTGAATATAAATCAAGAGTATCAGAACTTTTTGCTTTGGTAACGAAACAATTTTAAAATAAATAATATACGTACAAAATTGATATTTAAAATCAATTTTATTTTGTTCAATTTTTTTTAATGTCTTTAAATACAAAATATAAATATATATTTAATTGTTATTATGAATCAAAGTGAATAATAATTTAACATTTTAGTGTTTGGTATTTTAAAACTGCCATGAAAGTTTTTCCCAACGTATTATTACTAACCCTCCATCGGGCGCATCTAATCTGTAAGGCCCTTTCCAGACGAGAGCGCGTGAGCTGGCTCCAGAGAGCCGAAGCATTGAGTCTTAGATTGAGAGGGGACTATTTTTGCGTGTGGAAGCTATAGTTTTTCCTGGAAAGTAGCGGGGCTCCTCCAACACCTTCTATACAATGGGCGCTTCAGTGTTTTTCTCACTGTTCTGTGCTCCTCAGTTGTGAACGAATAATCCGTCAGATTAGTTGCGTCCGATCGTGTAAGTTTTTGCGAATCTCAAATTTTTTAAAATTTTATTCCATAAAACTGTTGTAAAATATGTATTATTACATAAGTACACGTATAAAATGCATTTGAGATTAATATTAATGACTTTGATATTAATGATTTAATGTTTTAATTGTTCCAACACCCCCAATTCTTTTTTTTTGTGGCCAGTTTTATATTTTGTACTATTTATGTGAATGTTTTGTTCTTAATTTCAAGTTTCTAATATAAAATTGAAATAAAGTGAACAGTTTGAGTACTTTTCCAAATTTGTTCTATTAATATTGGGAGATAATTGTATTGTTAATCTGACAGATTAGTTGCGCCCAATGGTGCTACAATTCTTATTGCGCCTGATGGAGGGTTAAAAACACTCCGAGAAGTAGTATCATGATTGAATGCTATGTACTTTTACTAAGTACCTATTGTTTAGAAATTATTTTTTCATAAATAAAAGTAGTAGAGGGAGTTTTGCGAGTAGGAGAGAGAGGAAAACTTCTGGAAATTGTGTTAACGTTTATAAAAAAACTAAACATAAATCATATAGTTGTAGAAAAAATCAATTTTCCAAAACTAAACTTGATGAAAATTTTAAAGTAGTTTTGTTTTTATATTTTGCTTAAGATTATAAATTTAAAAGTGTATTAGGTATTATATTTATTTATTTATTTAAAGGAAAGTTTTGTTTTCATTATTTATTTATAGTTCTAAGATAGTTAACTTATCTGTTTCCTGTATTAATATTGCCCTTTCACAGTTTTGAAATAAAAGAAAAGGGAAACCAAATTAATTACCAACAACAAAACTCATTGTTTCAAAAACTAGATGCAATTAGACCCCTCGAATATACGTTATTTGGCTGACGAGCCAAACAAGTCCAAGTTAATGTCAGATAAGGAATGAATGTCTATATCTTAGAAACTTGAAAATTAATGTATTATAACTAAAACTCTCTTTTTCATTTCATAGACTAAAAAAATTCAAATTAATACAACAATGTTTAACTTTCTACCTTTATGATATTACAGTTAAACACTTATTTTTTCACTGTATGCTCAATGTGTATTGTTTTTAATGTGAATTTTAATGTTGCAAATCGTACATTATTTGATTTATTTTAAATTTACGCCAATATTTTTCTTGTTAGCATAATTTATTGAAATGTTGAATAATTTGTCGCGTTCTGCGACACATTTTATTTGCTAAACAACAAGCTATAATAATTTGTTACCAATTAGGCCTACTTGTATATTTCAATCAACTAAAAAGAATGGTCAACTATTCGAGGTGTACTATAACCTAACTTAATGAGGGGAGGGCGGAGAGTCAGTGAGAGCAGAAATAAGAGGTGGTTCAACTATTCTAGGCTTGGTTGACATGACTGCTAGCGAAGTGTCCGGTTGCTGTTGTCACCATCAACCTTGTGGGTACTGCCGCCAGAGTCGCTCACTGTCTCTGTCTTCCTGCGAACAAGAACAAAACAATAACAAATATTTCGTGTGGCTTAACATTTAAGATTTAAGGTATGTGAGCTAAGACCAGTATGTTGGCATCTCTTATACAATAAACATCTTTGGCCAAAATAAAAAAGATACTCACGTGGTAGATACACCCAGTTTAATTTACCAAGCATAACAATCTAAACAGTAATTCTTGAATATTTGTCATAGTGGCATTTGGCTCAAAACTTTTTAAAGAAAAGTCCCAATCAAATTCCGCCATTCCCATTACAAATATTTAGGAATTGATGTAATAGCTGTGTGTAGCTATAAATGTATTTACTGAGGCAATAATCAATTTATTTATCTTAGTAAAAAGACAAATTTTGTTTCTATAAAAATTACAAAAATACATAAGTAGTGCTCTATTTCATTTAAACTTGTGTGTTTTAGTAAGTTTTTTAGTTGTTTTAATATTATTAGGGGGGTCTTTGTTTGGGCTGATGGAGGGGAACATTTGTACTCTCTGAACTAGTAAACATTTGTATTCAAATAATTTTTATTTGGGACCTTTTTTAACATTTTATATCTTATAAACACAACTGCAACACATTTATTGAAGTTAATTGATGGTTTAGCCTAGTAATAATAATTAAAACTGCAATAAATATAGTCCTATGATTGATAAATAGATAAAATATATTGGATAAAGTCCCAAACAAGGTTTATTATAAAGGGAAAATATATCAATCTAGAGAGTAGGCTACACTAAATTCTAAACAAGAGAAAATATTAAAAATTATTTTAAACTCACCTGAACACTCTTAAAGATATGTTCAAATGCCGGGTGTATATTAATTAGTGTCAAATTTTCTAGGAGCGTATTCCCATCAACCAAACAATAAGAAAATTCATACAAACATTAGTTTCAGGGTTATTAAAGGTTTTTCTTGAAGATGAATTAGTCTTGGGGATCCATTGAAATGTCTGCTTGGACACCAAACTTAAACCTAATTTTTATCTCTAGAAATATTTACAGTCCATTGTTTACTCAACTCCTGTCACGGATGTTGAAGTTTTAAGAGAGCGTATCGTAAATGGATGTGAGAAAATACGAACACCTCAGGCAAGGCCGAAGTCGGGGGGGGGGGGGGGGGGGGGGGT
>CABFWB010007799.1:0-13819 GCA_902151455.1 Timema bartmani
GCAAAGGTCACTTTTTTGAATGCTAAGCCAAGCAAAGCTTGAATTATTTGTCTCCTGAATCCAAAATATACTTGTAAATTCGCCATAATTAGTTCCAACAAGATTGAATATCAAGGACCAAATATTGAATATGTGTGTTATGAATTGAATGCAAATAAAATGTCTATACATATAATGAGTTCAATTATGTAGGAACAATTTTAACTAACAATAACAATCATAGAGTTGAAGTCGGGAAAATAATACAGTCAGGAAATGCATGCTACTATTCAGTTAGTAAGTTGTTGGCATCTCGCTTATTGTCAAGAAATGTAAAACTCAGAATATACAAGGCAATACTTCTGCCGGTTATTCTTTATGGTTGTAAAACATGGTCTCTTACCTTTCAGGATGAAATGAAACTTATTATGTTTGTAAACAAGGTGTTTAGGAAAATATACAGACAAAAAAAAATAGATGAATATAGTGGAGAGTATAAGAGATTACATAATAATAAGATAGACACCAGATATTGTTAGGGTAATAAAATCTCACAGATTACGGTGGGTAGGACATGCAGCGTGAATGGAAGCAACTAGAACCGGGTTCAAAGTTTTGACTGGCAAACCTAATGGTAAGAGACCATTGGGAAGACCTAGACTCAGATAGGAGAATAACATTAGGATGGACCTGAGAGAGATACACTGTAATGAGGTAGACAGGATAGAACTAGCTCAAGATAGGGGTAGGTGGACATACATTTATGGGTGCGGCGATGAACTTTCAAGTTTCTAATGCCATAGTGTAAATAAGTACCTACACACTTTAATTATGCTTAGGTTATATAATGTTATTTGATCACTTGTTAATGTTAAAAATAATGTTTACAGCTGTTTTAAGAATTATTATATGTTGAAATATAGGGGTGTGTGAGGGCAACTTTTTCCATTTCGAATTGAATATTTGAAAATATTCGCAAAGTCGAATCAAAATCCAATGAACAAAGTCTTATAATGGTTTTTGAAAATAAACTTTATATATATATATACACACATCAGAATTGAGTAGTTTGTGTGGCAAAAGAGATAATCAACTATTTAATGTGTTATCAATAACAATTCAATGTTTTAATAAACCAATACTCTTCGCTGATGACTTAAAAATATACTGTTAAATTGACTCACTAATCAATTGTAACTTTTTACAGTCTGCCTTGGACAACATCACAGAATGGTGTAAAGTTAATGATCCATCCCTTAAAAGACATGTATAAAAATAACTTTTCCAAAGAAAGAGTGTTATTACATTTGACTATATCTTATTGGATCATTATTTGACGACTCCGGTATCTAATATTAAAGACTTAGGTATCACCCTAGACTCCAAACTTACTTTCTTCACACATATCAATATTACTTTTACAAAATGATTGTAAATGTTAGGCTTTGTTAGAAGAACCACAAAATACTTTATTGGCCCTAGAGCAAAACTTTATCTCTATTATTCTCTAGTACAAAACAATTTGGAATTTGGTTATATTATTTGGTCTTCACATATAAAAAGTACTACTTGTTTCTTGAAAAAGTACAAATCAAGTTTGTTAAATTATTTTCCTACAATAATTCAGAAAATATACTGGTTGTTTATGTTGAACATTCTTCTTTCCAGGTTCTAATGACTTGAACAGGCCATTCCTTCACTTTTTCCATAGCTGTCTCAATCACACAAAAAACTAAATTTGGTGTTCCCTAGTTGTAGCTCATTTATCAAAGCTGCCACCTTCAAATCTCCACACAAATTTCAATAGTGTTGTGAATAAACAATAGCTTTTAGTAGTATATTAAGGGCACTCGTAGGACCCTGGATGTGGTTACAAAATATGAAATCCTGGTCCTGAGAAAAGACAAGCACAAACTTTTTGTATTGACTTCAGAATTTAGAAACCTTAGTGCCTTCTGATAACAAATTCCACTCTTGTAAACTAGAAGCAAGTAGTTCTGTCTTAGATTAACTTAATTCCATGTTTCTCACCAAGTTTTTTTAAAGTTGTGGTTGTGTAATAAAGTGAGATTCACCACAAATGAAGTAAAAATAGTCACTTTTATTCAAAGACTTACTTGCCATACTGATACATTTCAGGGAAAAATTGATAAAATCACAGCATTAAAATGTAAATGAACATCACATAGCATCATACAACTAAAAGTACATGACTGAGTACTGAGTCCCGTCTGGTTTCTCCACTCAACTCAAAAGCACATCCCTAGCACCTCAAAATTATTTCTGCCTGCCTATTGTGGTTCTAGCCTGGGGGTACAAACCCAACAAACTCTGTTTTAAAATATTCTCTTTCGGCGTTCCAAGATTAACCTACAAATTGTACAAGCATTAAAGGATTGACTAAATTTAAGAAAATTACATTACCTCCTGCAACTCAAAAACCATAACCAATCCAGTCTTTTAGTGGTCATTTTCAGACTCGGTTACCTCCAATTAGTAAGACTTGGTTGTTCTTATCTCTTTTGCAAAATGGTTGTTGACCAGAGTAATCTAAAGTTTTATTTGTCTAAAATGGTAGATTCTGTGTGATGAATATAATTTAGTAAACATCTCAAAATGATTAAAATCTAAAATATTGTTTTTTTGTGCCAAAGCAAGATTTATTTTTATCAAAGTTGGAGCTAATTGATATTCAATTCGTCTTTAAAATGTTTGAAACTTTGCACACTCCTATTGAAATATGTCATATTTAATGAGATATTTAAAATCTGTTCATTATATATCCAAGTATTTTCTTCCTTCAAAGATGCGAAGATTACTATGGGTGTTGAAATGAAGGAAATTTGACCTTTGACATTTCAAAGCTTCTTACACGCCTAGTGTAAATTTTGTAAAATAATGAAAATGTACCATAATAATATTATAATTGGTAAAGCTTTTGTTAAATGGGAAATTAAATATGATTTATAAAATGATAACATAATATGCAAATAAAAACCTTCAAACTAAGACTTTGTGAGTAATTACAATAAAAACTCCAGATGTTTCCTCTTTAAAGTGCTCGATGGTTCTGTTCTACCCGGGGAGCAATTTTAAACTGCTTGACCGGTAAATAAACCTAAAACTTGGGTTTTTACTGTCCCAATGCTCAACCAGTGAGCTACCGATGAATAATCACATGCTTGGATTCTTTTTTCACAAGTCATTTTAAGACACCATGTGAATATTGAAGTCTTAAACACAAGTTGCTAATGACTATGATGACTCGTGGTTTTCACTGCCAACGTAAAAGGTAATTTTGTATAGGGTAGATGCATTCCACAATTAGAATTGAAATAATCCTATAGTTTTCGATTAGGTCCTTACACAAATTATGCTCACTATTTATTGAAAAATTAACAGATATTTTTTTAATGCTCAGTGTTAAAAAGGCACTTAAAGCTAAGAGGCATAGCTTTAATTGTTTTTTTAAAATAATTGCAAATATAGTTGTTGTTTTTCAAAATGAAAAAACCATGGACACAAGAGCTATTTTGATTTGAAATAATTGATGCGTCAAAAAACCCCATCACTAAGCCTGACTACAAAGTTGAGTTTTAATCAAAAGCATTTTATTAATTTCATTTATAATATCCTAAATCCGACCAACTAGTCTGGTTTGCTGATGGGATGGTCAGGGTTTGAATTTTGACATCCCCCCTCCACCCACCAATGGTTTCCCACTGCCTCCTTGCAAATGAGGATACTTTTTCTCTAAATTCGACCACCCTATTATTGTTGTTAAAATGTATATCTTCGCCCAAATATGGCAAGCAAAAAAAAATCTAAATCTAATTCCCCCTTATAAAATGTAAGTTAAAAAAAATATCCCTGAACCCTCCTCAGTGATAAGTGTAATATCTCAATCACCAATATAATAAAAATTGTCAGCTTTTACAATCTCCATTTTTCTGAACTGGGAGCTTAAAAATAAATATCTTCAATACCTTCTATCTGAACTACATTCAAATTTCCCGGTTCCGGCTTTAGTTCCAAGAACAAACACTACGAGCGCTAGTTTCGTAGTTCTACTTTCTAACATTGGAGTGGCGTTTCTATAGTACTCCCGTACTCCCTTATCTATGGCCGACAAGCAGCTCCGCTGGCACTATCTATACAAAATCCAGAGAACAGGATACATGGTGGGGGACAACAAATGGATCACAAAAGGAAGGAGTGCGCGTGACAACAGTAACTTCTACAATACACTCCAAACAACTGGAACCTTCTAGATTATAGTAGAACAACCTCTCTTCACAGCTTAAGCTCTTTGGACCGTCTTTGGTTATGCGGCGCACTCTAGTGAGCGTGGTTCGTCTATCTCATGGTACGATTAAGCTCGGTTGTATTGTTGTTCTTCTCTCCGACTCATAGTCCAAGACGCAGGGACGGTGAAACGGGGTAAGTTGTATATTTTCCTGATTAGACTCTTCTATGCTTGTAGCAAAATGCTAGAAGAGGAAAATATATTTTTTTAAATATCACCAAAAGAAAAATACCTACTATTATGTAGCGCCATGAACTAACGATCACTGGTATTAAGCAAATAAAACATTCTACAAAGCTTTGTTGTTCTTTCCTCCTGTGCATTCAATGTTTAGTCCTTGACATTCTCTATAATCCTAGGTGTACCGATTCGGGTACCAATGAATCGTAATGGAGCGATTATCTGTTCATCGGCAATGAATCATAATCGGGGATTATCATACTGATATTTCGGTGATTTTTCTTAATATTCAAAATTTGTAACACAATAAATGTTTTGTCTTACGAACTTACAAAACATCAATAGGTTATAACGAAACTAAAAATCTATTAGCACGCACACAAAAAGATAAACACAGGTAGCACACGGGCCTGATTTTAATAGACGTTCATGTTTACAACAACACAGTCAACAATTAAGGGAAAGAGAGACGCATGATGTAGCCTCAGAAGGGGAGGGTACATGAACGACATAGCCTCAAGAGGGGTAGAGAAACTAGTGGTGGGGCCTAGGGAAGGATGGGAGACGAATGACGTACCCTCGGGAAAGGAGGGGAGAAACAAACAGACACTAATCGAACAGCTGGTGCTGTTGTAACTAAATTCCTTTTGCTACTCTCATATTTTTCTATCTTTTTATTTATTCAAGAGATTAAAAAAGGGGCTAGCTTTGGGGGTCCCTGCGGACGCATCGTTTGCACAGGCAAGAAACAGCCCTGCGGGTGTGTGATGTAATGGTATTCACACGCGAGGAAACATCGGCGTGCTTGAGGGAGGAGTCAGACCAAATCAAGTGCTATTGGCTGGCACTGATAGCGTGGTGGTTTTAGAGCTGACCTAGTTGCGAATAGAGCAGCGCTCGCTAAAATAATCGCAATGCAATGACCAAAATAAGTGCAACAAACGAATTTTTTTGGGCGATGTAAAGAAAGATATACCATTAAGTTTTCTTCTCTCTTACACAACTGTGTGCAGACGAAATGACAGTTCGAAAATTTCAGCCACATATGTCCATCCAATTATAGAGAACCATAAGAGCTGAGTGTGACAGTATAATAATAAAGATAATAAACTATGTATAAAGAATCCATCGATTCAAGTTAGATCAATGATAGAACTTCATAACATGTGAGTGTGTCATAGCCGCATTGTTCGAGTGTAGGGTGTAGAAGATTGCAAAACCCTTAGTCGGCATATATCTTGAAAACTAAGGTAAAATGTGTTATTAAAGAGAGGTCGAGAAGGAGGGGCTCTTTATTCTCTTGACAGTCGGGTGGCGCGCTTGTTTTTGGAACATTGGTCCGTGACGTATAGTGCGTCAGGTTAACAACGTCTCTATGTTAGGCTCACGGGTTCGAGTCTCAGTGATAGGACTTGCCTTGTATTTCCTTATACGAGGACAAGACGG
This sequence comes from Timema bartmani, assembly GCA_902151455.1. NCBI lineage: Eukaryota > Metazoa > Arthropoda > Insecta > Phasmatodea > Timematidae > Timema > Timema bartmani. The sequence goes on from CABFWB010007799.1 coordinate 5,912, forward strand.
ACTTGTGTGCGAACCGCTGTTGAGGAACAACCACTGGTATCGGTTACGCCAATATCGATTTATGGCAAACGAATGGAGTCGAAATCCAACTTGACGACGTGGATCCTTCATCTCTGTTCTTCGAACCCTGTACTGTAGAACATCACATGTAGCTTTTATAGAATAAACATCTCCTTTACAAGGTCTGCAACGTCTCCGTCCTTCCACAAGCACCTCGTCACTAACCCCGGACAGTTACATACGGGAGTTCCCAACCGTTACATATGGTGTCAGTAGTAACCCAGCCGTTACAGAACAATGTCCGAATGGTCTAAGGGTGAATTCAAACGTACACTGGAATTTGAAAGCAGTACAGTGACTCCACACCTCTTAGTGGTGCAGCTGTTCACACACTTGCGGAAAGTTTGGAATCTCTGTCTACCAATGATTAGAGCCCCGTAAAAATATTCTATTTTTGGTTAAATTTAAGTTTTTAAAATCTCACTTTTCGGTGTTATTTCGTGTTTATTAAAAATTACATGTTATCTGAGGTGTTTAAGTATTATTTACATATTGAGATAATGTATACAAAATTAAAATTTATTATTGAAACAGAATATGTTTGCTTTAAAATTCTTTGTCAAGTAATTGTTTTTGTAAAAGTGGTGTTATTAAGTTTTATAGGAGGATTTTGTGTAACAAGACGATTTCGTTTTTCAAAAACATTGTAAATCATATCTAAAAATTACCAAAGGAAAAAGTACTTGATTCCACCTTTGTATGGCACTTTTCGCTCTATCGCGTCTCACTATTTTTATGGGGCTATAGCCATGATGCATTGAAACGTCAAACATAAAAATTTAAATATTACAATCATTGTAAGTTACTATATTTAAAATAAAATTAGATGTTTTACTTACTGCCTACGTTTGATTTTATCATCGATAAACCTTACGGCTTCCAATAAACTGTCGTTTTTAAATCATCCTTTTAAGATACGCCATCGTGATTCGTGTGCTGTGTTTCTAAATAACGCATGTTTGAAAGTTTGGGCATCCGCTGATCGGGTCTTCTTGGCGAGTTTTCTGTAGAAGTTGAAATCATCTCTATTCGAGCAGTGTGGGCTACACTGGCCACGCGGACTTGTGACTCCACAATAGCTCGCTTTTCTCGTGAACTGAATTGCTGGTGACGGTCCGATATGGTCAAAAACGAAGTTTGCTTATGCCATCTTTAAAACCACAACTCTTAATGAAGGATTTTAAAAGGTGTTCGCATCGCTTCAAAAAGAACAGCATGTTTCATCTGTTCTTTGCTTATGTATTGCTATACTCATCACAGGCGCAGAACTGTTCTCAAAAGCCGCCACGAACAAATATGTTATTTGATCCGTGGTTTTATCGTCTGCAGCTTCTATTTATATTTTTGTAGCCATAGCTAGTCACATGTTAAACAATTTTGTTATTCTATTAAGTTAATTTTCACAGTCATTAAATGCAGGTAAGCGGTAAGAGTCTGTGTTTAGTTGAAAGAAAGTTTCTTAAGTAATATAGATCGTAATTACAAATTAATATGAACAAGTGAATGTCAAAAATAGGGTCATGTCACCCTAAGCTATGCACATAAGTCAATTTAGGACAAAGCATCAGCACTGTGAAAAAATCTAGATAAACTTTATGTTAAATTAGGTTAGTTAGAAGGTTGTGATGTGCCCGCCAAGTTATTACTTATTATTATAATAATTATTACTACTACTACTACCATTATCATTTTATGTGTAGAACATGGAATGTGAGATGAATGTGTGGAAATGAAGATGAACCACAGATGTGTCTATACTGATACTTCATGTACCTGTTCCAAACCATTCCAATTATACACGTGGAACAGTTCCACGTTACAGTTACAGTTCCACTACCAATAAAAATCATCTATGATTACCGCTGAAGTGTAATACTACCCTCCTGGAATAGTTTCACTTTACCATTACTGTTTCATTATCGGTACAGCTCAGAAACAGAGCCCCAAATTCCTTTGTAACATACTGTAGTCAAGTAACGAATGTGCAACATTTACTAAGTAACAAACGGACCCCCACACCCTTTGTAATATACTGTAGTCGAGTAATGACTGTGCAACATTTACCAGGTAACAAACAAACCCTCGTGTCTTTTAAAAATACTCTGGTCGAGTAACGACTGTGCAACATCTATCCAAATTATCTGAGACTTCACATCTGTAGCACTGGTAACCACATCGGGCATTTCCCTCAGCTATAAAACAGGAGTGTGATATTGGATGACGTGATACATTTATAACCTAATATTAATAAAGATTCTCTAAATATGGGCATAGTAAAGGATTTACTAATATGTTCATAAAAAGAGTTAATTACTATGTACACAATAAAGGATTTACTTATACTTTGAGGCTGGAACGTAGCTCGCAATGGAACTGTTTGTGGCTCTTCATTAGACTTTCGTTCCCTGTATTGATGTATCAGTATCGGTAAGGAACATTCCTTCTCTCCCTCAACAGCATAGTTCGGTACCAGACACAAACAAACTTTGGTCCCTACTCGGTATGGACCGGCATATTGAGTTGAGAAAGAGAGTTCCTTACTGATCCAGTTCCACCTGTGGTAGGAGGAAATAAGGTGAAACCGTCTGGCCCCTAAAACTCATCCGTTTCTGCGAATGACGTCAGCTTAGTTTTACTGCGAGCATTGCGCGCTATGGCATGTTCTCTAGTTATCTTTAGATTTCAACAATATGCCTTGTCTAAATCACTACAGAATAATGTAGAAGTATGTAGCGATCTTTTAGAATATTTATAGCAAGAATAATATGGGTGTGAAATAATAAAATAACATGTATTTTAACATTATTATGCAAAGGGAACGAACTTGTTAAATTCATAAAACAAGGATAATAAAAACAAAAGATTCATATTTTACTACTCAAAATATTATGATGAACACGTCTTGTTTCAATAAATCCATCGATATTAAATTAAATTATGAATTTCAAACAAGATCCTTGACTTGAACGAATAAAGCACAAGAAATATTTCTATTGTTTACAACAGAAAACAAAACAATAATATGTAACCAAGAAAAGCAAAGTACATTTAAAATATTTTCAACCATTATTAAGTAAACTTATATTTCTTTTTCATTATAAACATCTATTTTATAACTGCAATATTAAAGCCACATCTATTATCTCTTGATTTTTTTAAATCTCTTATTGGAAATTACCATTTTACCTTTCTTATATAAATATAAAATAATGCAATTGTGAAAATTTTCAACCTTAAAATTTTGATGAAGCTTTGCGTTTAATATGCCCCAAACCCCCCCCAAAAAATGGAGTCAACAATTTTGTATGTCCCTGGGTCTTGATCCTAAAATATTTAATGAATTTCATTCAAACTTGAAATTGTTATTTAATGTGGCTGGCTCTACCTCAGGATTTGTATTCAGACGCTAGCTCTTAAATTAAGAGTAATTTACTGAAAATTGATTTGTTTAAATTTCAATTTTTTTCAAAGGTTGGTTTAACGATTTAGTTTAAAATGGATATCTAATGAGTGTTTGTTTACCTGACAATAAACACTGTATACTTGTTTCTCAGGTAAAAAATCATTTATGGGCAGTTTACTAATGAGTAATGGTTAATTTCTTCCAAATGGCTTTATCTTTCTGCATTTTTGTGAAGAATAAAGTAAAATACGACATTGCAAAGACTTCTGGAAATCTTCTTCTACAAAATGATCAGAACAGATTGTGGCTGGATGGAAATGTTATCATTAGCTTAGAAGAAATAGTCTAATTTAATGAAGAAATAATTTTGTAAATATAAAAATTAAAAATAAATAAGAAGGAAATATTATTAAATTATTTTAAATATTTAATAAGACTCTTAAAAAAATATAAAATTAGAAATTTTACATTCTTATTTTTCCTCCACGTCCATCTGGGCTATACGCATTTATTTACACAAAATAATATTGATATTAAAATGTAAAATTTAGATACATACATACCTTTATCACACTCAGCTGAGAATCAAATCTCAACCTTCCCCGTCACTAGCAAACAAAAGTAGATTGTCTTGATGACTAGGCTAAGACCATGTGATCAACTATGCCTGTCAAACTAAACAATCAAATCACTTGGTGTACATCTATGACAGGAGTTTCCAACTTAAACATGATATAAAATTAGAAATTTTACATTCTTATTTTTCCTCCACGTCCATCTGGGCTATACGCATTTATTTACACAAAATAATATTGATATTAAAATGTAAAATTTAGATACATACATACCTTTATCACACTCAGCTGAGAATCAAATCTCAACCTTCCCCGTCACTAGCAAACAAAAGTAGATTGTCTTGATGACTAGGCTAAGACCATGTGATCAACTATGCCTGTCAAACTAAACAATCAAATCACTTGGTGTACATCTATGACAGGAGTTTCCAACTTAAACATGACAGAAGGCCACAGTTGAACCCTCGGAATCTAGTGGCGGACCGCAATATAATTGAATACTTTCTGTCAATCTATGCAAAAATGAGAAAAGGTATTTAACTGTGGATGAAATAATAAGTGATGATTGAAACATGTTTAACTACATATCAAACTATTTTTCTGACAAAAATATAATCTTTTCTAAGTCAATGTAATACAGCAAATGTAAGGAAGAAATTATTTGGAGCTTTCATGGATTTATTCCCTCTCTAGTTAAAACTTTCCGTTTCTTGGATAAAACACCAAACTTAACTACAGTAGATTATTTTCGCAAGAAACTTCGTGGGCTACCAGTTGAGAACCCCCGATCTAGAGCAATAACTTAGTATTGTTGAAATATTACATGAAGGAAAACCATGTAAAGCTTGCCTATCAAAAGCGTAATTGTGAAGGTGTTAATATACATACCATTGTTGGAAATACGAATTATTATATTGCATGTTTAAAATTTTAAAATTCGGACAGCTAATTACAAATTGTAACAATGGCAGAAAAAACAATGAAAACGACAAAGTTGAGAAAATTCCTATTAATAAAATATAAGCTACAGTATTGCTAAACTTAAATATTCAATTTGTAGTTTAATCTGATATGTTTGTCCACTTTTATGAAAAAAAACATTAAAAAATATTTATCCACCTGCATCGTCAGGAAAGTGTACAGAATCAACAGTCTTATTTAGTTTGGTTTGTAGGTGATGGGGAAATTGGGGCTCAAATACCAACCGGGCTTAGTTATGTTGTTGCTACTAAATGATTTTCCATCCTTTCTCCACGCGAGTTCCTACCCTATTAGTATAAATGTGCGGTCTGCCTGAACAGGTAAAAAGACGGGGCTTACATTATAATTTTTTATAAATACAGGTCTACTAATGCTAATAAAATAGTAGGACCTTACACAATAATACTAACAAAATTAATTAATATATATACCCACTTCAGTTGTCAAATCCCGAAAGTGGGAGGTAGGGCCCTTCTTAAATGGTTTTCCACTCTCACTCCATGCAAATACGGGTACATTTCCTCTAAATTCATCCATCTTCACCCCTAGCATATTTGCGAAGTTAAATATGCATATAGTTCAAAAGGGTAAAAATACATGGTGACAATCACATTTATTTAAAAATAGCTTCTACATGATTTTGGATTTTGGTTGGATTAATGGCGATTATAAGTCTTGAAGACCCTGTAGTACAACTTATTATACTATTAAATTATATATAGTATTTTAGTTAATGTTTGTACAATTTATCTATAAACATCAAACTTTGCAATATTATATTTGTTAATACAATCAGAGAAAATTACTTACAAGTTTTCAAATTAAATTTGTCCTCCCTCTTACATGCTACTATCCACTCTTTTTATTAAGTTCACCCTTTGGAAAACTAAGATATTTAATATTGCTGCCAATCTTGGCACGATTCCTAATTTTAAAAACATTTAAACACACTAATTAGGTGGTATAATTGCCTCAAGTTGTCCCTTCTTCACACTACGAGTTCCACCAGTATCAGTAACGCATGACAAGCTGTACCTGTTACAAAACGTTCCACAGCAAGATTATGTTCCAAGTTACTGAACCATCAATATCGACACATCTCTAGAATGAACTGTTGGAAATGATTGGAAGAAAAATTAATATGCATGAATTATGTACTATTTCTTTTGTCAGTGAACCTAAACAAGTTTGCTTTGTACCAAAGAATAACATCCAAAGTGTTTCTCTTTTCACCAACTCTTCTTAGGACTTCTTTGTTTGTCACCCTGTTTGTCCACCTGATCTTCTCCAGCACCATACTTCAAATCTCTCAAAGTATTTCTCTTCCATCTACCTGAGAGTCCACGTTTCTTCTCCATACAGTATGATGCCCCAAATGTAGCATTTCATCAATTTCAAACTTAACTTGTTAGTCAGTAGTACCCTCTTTTATCTAAAGCTTCCTTGGTCAATGGTGATACTCAACTTAATACCTTGTTGCAGTAGGCATCCTTTGTCAGCAGGCTTCCCACGTACTTGAACTGCACTGTGCTTTCCAACTTTGATTTTCAACAATTCTTCATTTTTTGAAATCCTCATCACTTTAGATTTTTCAATGTTGATCTCCATGCCAAAGATATTTTTCGTCTCCACCAGCTTGTCCATCATTTCTGGCAAGCAACACTTCACTATAATAAATATTTGTGATATTCATATTATGATTTCCATAATTTTTAAACCTTATAGGTTTATAAGTTTTTTGGGGAACTTGTGTGCCTAGGGTGGGATTCTTTAATGTTTTTCTATATGTAGTATAATGATAAATGTTATATTTTTAACCTAATGTCAGCAGCAAAATCAAATTTCCAATGATAACAAAATTAATATATTTTAAAATTATTTTTTAAGAAAACTCACCTAATTCACAGAATAACATTACCTAATATAAGTTATATAGAATGTAAATGTTCACAAGAATGTCACAACATGGCACCCAACTGCTTCATAGTCTAAGGTGCCACTCTCCCACTAGACTAGATTGCCGATAATGGGGAAATCGTGGTTCGAGCCCGGTCAGGTGTACACCTAATGATGATGGTGTTTCTTAAATGGTTTCCCACTATCTCTGCATACAAATATGGGTACATTTCCTCTAAATTCAACATTCCTCATCCCTAACCCATTATCATTATTCTCAACGCGACATGAGAGTAGCCTAACCCAAATGGGTAGTATAGTAAGGGGTGGTGCTACAAAGTATTTTAATATAACATTTTTTATGATAAATTATCCCAAACAAACAAAATCTGAACTTTAAATATGCCAAGCTTTGACATATTGTTCATTAAATTCTAGAATTCTTAAATATATTGCACTATATTCCCAAACATGCCCACAGATCACACTCACACTATTTTGATGCACAGTCATAGAGATTCCTAATCTATTAACTTAGACTATCTTGATCCTTCAATTCCTTCTAATAAACTATATTAAAAACATGAAAGGTTAGGAAGCTTGGTTGCGATAGTTTTAGCTAAACACATTATAAAGATTGTGCACTTAAAAATAATATATGTGCCAAAATATCTCGAACCCAACAAGTGAGATATCTTTTCCAGTTTTGATAGAAATGTGTGACAGTGTACTTCACGTTGTTTCATTAGAAGATGTAAAAAATGTAAACATTTCAAATACTATATGACTCTAGGCGTTATCTGGAGTTTAATGGCAGGAATTAAATACTTTAAGTGCTATCAATTTGTTTAAAGCCCTATTAAAATAGTTTTTTCCTCTGGAATGAATTCCTCACTCCCCTTCTAGATTTATTTCACTACCTTCATATATTTTCGAACATAATACGTTTAAAAAGCTTTAAATATATAAAGTCATCAAATTAAAAAAAAAAAA
>CABFWB010007801.1:9290-22009 GCA_902151455.1 Timema bartmani
TAACAAGTAAATTATATTATTGAACCCAAATATAGTAATCACACTTTTTCAAAGATGAATGCTTGATGTAAATAAATTTATATATATTAAAATTTAATAAAAGGAAATTTAACAACAAACCAACATAACTGAGAAGAGTTCACAACTTGCACTGTGCTACTGTTAGTGTCAGTGGTGTGTCTAAGAGAGTTGGTGGGGTCAGCACCCAACACCATCCACTCCAAATTACGTGGTAGGATTATAACAAAACTAACCTTGTCGTGCTATGAGAATCATAATAAAGAATGTAAACGGTGCAAAGTGCAGTGCAAAGGCGTAGCACGGATAAATAATATATAATTGATTGTTTCAAATACGCTACTAATAAATGCACACATTATAAACACATGATTTATTTATGTTTACCTCTTGACCCTGTGCCGCGTCAATGCTGCTGGGAGAAGTGTTTACAGGGCCTGCCACTAAAGCGCTGTCAAGCGTTGCAAACGTTCAAAGATACCTCCCTCCTTGTTTAACAAGTGGTTTATTATTTCAATAAACGGGGTTCAAGCTAAAATGAGGGTTAATGGTATCAAAATGTCCCTAAAAAGTTATTAGCTTTATGTTTTGAGTTTTATAATGTAAAAATGATAATAATAATCAAGAAAATGTGAAGCTAGCTCATTTTCAAGGACGTTTCACGCGAAATGACAAAAGTTCTAAGATCCATGTAAAAGTTTATAAACATCAATCAAGCCTTCCTCAAACAAATAAAGTATTTTTTACTTAACAGAATCAATATAGAACATTCTAAGATAATTGCGGATTGTTTTATTGGGTTTGAAGCTTCACAACTGTCATTTTACATTGGGCAGTAGTTCTCAAACTGTGTGTCGCAAGCCCTTCAAAGGTGCTTCAACAAATTTGAATCAATGTTTAAACATCAAATCTCATACCTCCTGCAAATTTCAAATTCAAAAAATGGGGGTGAAAATTAGCGAGGTCAAACATAAAACGAGGGTCACCTTCCCACGTAACCTTATCGTTTGTCTGCTATAATATTACTAAAATAAATAAAAAAAAGGTGAGGCAACAATGCTAAGGTATGTAAAAATACTACAAATATAAAATATATGCTATTATGTATTGTAAATAAAATAAAAAACTTGAAATGCAGTAATACTTATAAAATATGTAAAATACTTCAAATATGCGAAATATGCAGAAACAAAAATATGTTCTACATATGGATCTCTTTTTTTCTTTTTTTTTATGAAATGTGCAAAAGAATAGGTTTGGCATGGTATAAGTTAGTAGCTCATTCCAAAAATGCATATAAAAAATACTAACATTCCTAACCAAACACATCGACTTACAAAATACTTTTAAGGAAATAATTGTAATTAAAAACGGAGATATATGTATCGCGCAGATGACAATAATAAGTGCAAAACTATATTTTTCGCAAATGACTGAAAAGTTTGATGAAAATGAACGTGTGTGGAAAACTGTAGCTTGCATTGCACGTTTTGTTACCCGTGTCATGCAACGCTGGATCATTGTGTTGGCAAGCTTTAACTACAATATTGTCGGGAATGAAATTAATTTAATACCAGCTTCCTATAGTCAAATATTGATTATTAAATTGTAAATAGCACTTTGACTCTTTAAAATTCAATATCATATGTTTTAACTTTGTTTCATCAGAAGCTTCTCTAAAACACAAAAAACTCTTTTATGTATTCGGAGATTCCACAGATCTAGATTTCACATGCACAAACCGTCATCTTCTTATTAGTAAAATTAACTTGCTATTTGGTTTACAAAATAAATAATCTCAAAATATTATATATCATTTTACTGTGACAGTGTATTTTTCGTTTCAATGTAAATAAATACCAATTAATTGTAATTATCAATGAATTAGATTAGTATAGTAAACTTCAACGTGATATTCATTTTGTTGAAATTCAATTAAACTGGCATGGCCTAACGTGCAACTTATTGAAGTGTGTATAGACAATGTAATAGTTTCACGCTGTAAAATAGATTAAAGAATTATCGGTTGTTAGTTGTTACCGTTCCGGTTAAAATTTCCCAATTCGAGCATTGATAGTTCTAGTTTGATTTAATCGACCTGATGATGTTCCATCAACTTTGATACCCAAAGAGGGCAGAGCTCAAGAGTGTAAAGCCTCTGCTGTTGTGATTATTATTAAGTTATATACATTTGATGGCAACATTTACATCTAAAAGTCAAAATCCATTATTTTCTCTTTTATTTAATGGTATTAAATATTAATCAAATTTAATTTTATTAAAATCTATATTTCATAGCTTCAATATAATTGGTTTCCACTGGTTTTTAGTGTAATATGTAAGTATACTCTATGTATGTGTAAGTATGAATATAACTTTATTTTTAGGCGAGGTAATATTAATATGCTCTAATCTGCTTGGCGATGATTTGACATTTTTGTCAAATTATTCTATGGGAGCCTTTTTTTTTTAGTAAATAATATAAAGTAATCAAATAAGAGAGCACGGTTATTATGTCACCTTATTTTCGATTCTGCGCAATGAGACAGCTGCTACTCTTAATGTCTTTTTACATCTCCATGAAAACAAAAGTGTTTGGATACTCGCATAACTAACAAAAACAAACCCGCCTCGGTGGCGTAGTTGACTAACGCGCCAGTCGTGTTGAGCTAGACCACCGAGGACGGGGAGATCGAGGTTCGAATCTCGGTCGGGTGAACTGGGGGTGGTTTTTCCTAAATGGTTTTCCACTCTCCCTCCACGCATATGTGGGTTCACTTCCTCTAAATTCAACCCTCCCAATTCCTAATCCATTAGTGTAATTAGTACTTAAGCGTATAACCCAAACGGGTAGTAAGACGCGGTGCTAAATAAATAACTAACAAAAACAACACGATGCTTCCTTCACGCTGTATTTGGTGAACTTAGAACTATTTAGAAAGTTCCAATGAACTGTTTGAAAATAAGTCAACACTGAAGTAAATCTACTAAACAACAGAAGCCATATATTAAGTTTTAAAAGAGGAGTTAAAAGAGACTGTTTAAAGAACGTTCCTTTCATTCTGTATAAACTTTGAAATGGAACCTTTTCCTCCTAGTCGTCTTCTATGTGCCCGTAGTGGCGTGTGAGCATGGATCAAAGAAGGCAGGAAGAATATAGTTCTACGGTTTTAAATACTTAACTAAGAAAACTATCAATAGAAAGCTGAGTCTCCTTCAAATAATAGTGGGTTGAGTATCAACAATTATAATACGACAATACGTATTATACATTAAAACAATAGGTGTTCACAAACAGTGTAAGACTAGGTATTACATGAAGACAAACTGAATTAAAATTTAAACCAGGTGTTTACTTGAATAAAACTGTTTTAAACCAGGCGTTTACATGAATTAAACTGTATTAAACGAGGTGTTTACATTAATAAATTGTATTAAACTAGGTTTTTACAATGAATAAAAGTGTATTAAACTAGGTGTTTACATGAATAAAACTGTATTAAACTAGGTGTTTACATGAATAAAACTGTATTAAACTAGGTGTTTACATGAATAAAACTGTTTTAAACTAGGTGTTTACATGAATAAAACTGTATTAAACTAGGTGTTTACATGAATAAAACTGTTTTAAACTAGATGTTTACATGAATAAAACTGTATTAAACTAGGTGTTTACATGAATAAAACTGTATTAAACTAGATGTTTACATGAATAAATTGTATTAAATTAGGTTTTTACATGAATAAATTGTTTTAAACTAGATGTTTATATGAAGACAACAGTATTAAAATAGGTGTTTCTGCACGATTCACTTAGCAACAGCAAAATTCGGATCATTTTAATAAATATAGGTTTTTTTCATTTTAAAAGCTATACTTGAATGTTGTATTTTTACAATAAGATAAAACGGATATTTTAAACTTTGAATGTCAATGTTTTCTAAAGTGCAATACAGCAAACCACACCACAATAAGACGCCTAGTTGAACAGTAGGTGTTGTCCGTAGGGTGAAATGAGCTCTTGAAAATCCTAGTTTATTATCACGCAGTTTACTATTGAGAGTGAAATTACTTTGTCCAGATTTGAGAAAATAGTTGCCCCTTAAAAATAGGTGCTGCGCATTACTGGAAGGAGTATAATCAATGTTTTATTAATAAATAGTGAAACCAAAACGCCTAGTGTAAGTTCCTGGTAGAATGTTGATTGAAGTCCCCTCCAAACGAGAATCGAACACGAATCCTTTGGAGACACTAACCACTGTTTATAAAATATAGTTTACTTGAATTTTTTGATTGAAACACCCTTTATTTCGAGTTTAATGTTACTATTAGATATAGATAGTCTACATTAACTGAATGCTTTACTAGATAATGCTCTCTTTTTTTAGCACCATGTCTTTCTACCAGTCCGAGTTACGCGCTTATGTACTAATTACTCTAATATTTTAGCGATGAATAAGGTTGAATTTAGAGGAAGTTTACCCGCATTTGTGCGGAGAGGGAGAGTGTGATGCTCCTGTTGCCAACTTTGTATAGCAAATATCTTAATCGTTGCAGTTATTACAAGAAACCGACCGTTTGATCAATATTAAATGGAAAATACCCCCAAAAATTGACTTCATTACTAGAAAATTACATGTTACCAATCTTAATTTTTTTAAATACCCCAATCATTGAGGTTATTGCGCGAATATAAAGGTCCGTATACATCTGCCAAACCAGGCCTGTAATGTACCATATAATGTACCATGTTATGTACTATGTACACCCAGGTTACAGCTTATTTGGTGCTTACTGACAGTTCACAGCTGACTTCTGACAGTCAACATTTAGGTATATACCTAAATTTTGACTGTCAGAAGTGACAACTGCTAAAGACATGTTTTTTGCAGATCATATGGTTCGGCGTAGGGATACATAATTTGGTCTGGTAGCTTTTCAAAACCGTCAGAAGTCAGCTGTGAGCTGCCAGTCAGCAGTGAGCTGTCAGTCAGCACCACAGAAGATAAAACTGAGGTATAGTGTAACCTGTAATGGAATGATCGTCAGTTGGGACGTGGAACGAACACTCAGAGAACATTCATAGAACTTTCTGGATACGACCTGCTTCACGAACATTCAGCAGTGATCCACGGTTCAGTGGCGTATTTGCGGGGGTGCTGGTCGGACATGTCTTCCCAAGAGGAAACCTTAGCGATGTTTCCGGCCAGTGGTGTAACTTTAACTATAGCAAATTTAAAAGATGATGGCGGTGCACTGAACTATATAAAAAAGAGCCAGTTTGGCACTACCCTATATATAATTGCTACAGGAACTGCATTGTTACTCTTGGGAAACAGCGTTGTCATTATTTCGTTTTTGTGTGGTCAATCTCCCCTCAAATATCAGACAAGTTTCACAACACTGGTTAGTCGAGGTTGCCAGAAGTTCCCTCTTACCCCAGCACCCCACCTTTTGAGAGCTAGGAATTTGCCAACAGTTAATTGAGACAGGGAGAGCGAAGATCAAGCTTTTCTCCATAAGTCCTGCAGTTCCTTCAGAAATTATATTGGGTGTACTGTTTGGATCTGAAGTCTTAACACATTAGTGAACAGTTAAAAACTTTATCAGTATGTCACTCTTCTTCTGTTTGTCTTACTAAAGAAGCAATTTCCTTCCATGCATCTTCTTTTAAGTTTTTTATAGTAATGGTTGTCTTTCGGGTCCCACAGAACAGTATTATTTTTGTAAATTTCTACCAACTGCAACGAACTCTCCTCTGTCCAGCAGTTCGTCCTGCTCGCAAGAGGTTCGTGGGTACGTACCACTTATCCGAACACACAAAACGACGTCCCAGTTAGAGCTGATACTCCTTTTGACTCTCGGTGGATCAGAACGAACCTCTCACGAACCTGCCGTGATATGTTCGTTCGGTGTGCTAGCACATCCCGTTATTTCATTCAAGCCTGACGATCACAGAATATTAGTAGCGTCATTAATTGTTCGTTCGTCCATGCCTGATGGTCACAGGATATCATTATCTTTAGACTACTAATAACATCTCTTGTTCGTTTATTCATGCCTGACGATCACAGGACATCATTCTCTTGATTAATAACATCTCTTGTTCGTTTATTCATGCCTGACGATCACAAGACATTCATTATTCTCTTGATTATTAACCCCTCATGTTCGTTTATTCATGCCTGACGATCACAAGACATTCATTATTCTCTTGATTACTAATATTTCTTGTTCGTTTATTTATGCATGACGATCACAATACATCATTCTCTTGATTATTAACATCTCTTGTTCGTTTATTCATGCATGACGATCACAAGACATTCATTATTCTCTTGATTACTAATATCTCTTGTTCGTTCATCCACGCCACGCACGAGTCTTTGTGGCTGAGACCGCATTCACGAGAAAAGGGGCGTGTGTTTTCCTTGTAATCGATTATGAATGACTGATTAATTATAAAGCATGTCCATGTTCCTTGCTTAGATTTATGTGAGAGCAAGTTGCTGGTACTAAACACCTACAGTTCAACTTTTAATTTATAATCCGAAGACTGTTTGACTTCGCCAAAACTACCGATTGGAGCGAAATCTGTCTTCGCTTTATATGTTTCGAAACATTTGATTACTTTATCCACGTTGATAAAGCTTAATCTGAAATGTTGAAGCTGTTAATCATTAGTTTGTTTGTTAGTTTAGAAAAACCGCACATGGAGCCACATTAAATGTTTCAAATATGTTATATTTTATAGTCCAGTTCAATAAAAACCTGAACCAAGTCAATACCATAACCAAGAGAGAGGTAAAAAGCCGCTTGTTAAAAATTCAAGTTTAAAAAACCCTACAAAAACCAACATTTTAATATTTTTCCTCATAGCATGTTTGAACGTGTATTTATTATTCTCAACGAAACGTGCGTGACTGTAAGCTACACTCACACTTATAAACAAGGACAGGCAGTGGCGTAGTTAGAAACCGTGTATGGGTGCTCATAGCGAATTATTTCTTAGAACTAATCTTAATTTCTTTGATAATGATTGTTTTAATAGTAGTGCTGAATTCTATATCACTTCCAGTCACAGCCATTCCACCCCTTCCCTCTCTCCATCCTAACAACACTCCTGGCGTGGTGGGATAGGGGGTAAGAGTGACCTTGAAATGTATTGAATATTTGCTATTTATAAGGGATAGGGCTTGTGGCTGGGTGGTGGTGTGTGTGTGTAGGGGAGGGGGAGGAGGAAGTGAGCTTGAAGTGTAATAGAGTTCTTATTAATCAGTACTCTTATTGATTTTTCCTTCGTCAAAGAGAAAATATTGTGATCGTAAAAACTATTGACCTTGAGATTATGATGGAGATACGTTCTATGTGCCTAAGAGTTCATAAAAGGTTTTTTTGTTTATTCTGTGAGAGGGTCTTTCCATCAGTTTGTCTATACCTGAAGCCCTAGCCAAAATGTTCCATGGTTCTCTTTCAAATTTGATATTTAGATATTACATGGTCGTACATCAAGGGAAAATTGTGCTTTTAACCATAATAACTAAATTTTGGAAATTATATATTTTTTTCAAATGGATATTGGGGTAGTAACTTACAGGCTAAATAGCACTGTATACTTGTCTTTAGGAGATGAATAATTCATTTAGGGTTAGTTTATTAATAACTGAATTATGAAAATTTTAGGAATATATACATAAAACAATTTTGCTCAAAATGGATATCTGGGAAGTATTTTATATAGTAAATAACACTGTAGAAAAATTATTTTAGATGTGGTTTATTTATAACTTTTTTTAAAATTTGAAATTCTTTAAATATAGCTCTTTGTTCAAAATATATATCTAAGGAGTGTTTCATTAAAGTCTCAAAATAATGTATTCGTTTCTTGAGGAAATCTTATCCAGGTAAAGCCGTCTTAAGGGGGGTTGGGGAGGGGGCGGGATAAAGAGACCATGGCCCAGGCTGTGTAGGTGAGTTGCAGCCTAATCTTAAAATCGCATACGAGTTGCAGTCCGACTTTATGAGAGAGATATATGAGTTGCATCCGCCAAATTAGCAGTGTACTTTCTATCATGCTGTCTTAAATTTCAGATAGAAACTATCATCGTTTCATGTCGTCATCCCTCGTAATGTCTAAACTTCCTCAGGTCTTGTCATTCTATGGTTTTGGCAAAAACTTGAAGCTCAATTTTTTTTACGACGTTGCACCACTCTATTTCTTTTTTCTCAAGATTTGCCATTTGTTCCCTTATGAATGCTTCGTTTTCACCTATGTCTTTCGTTCTTCTTAAACCATTACTCCTGCATTTGACGTACGTCTCAGTTTAACGTCAAGTTACACGTCAACAAGGTTGTAGATGTTGGGATGGCTACTGTAGTACGAACTGTTCAATTTGGGATGGAAACTTTCACAGCTATTAGTGGTTATATTTTAGGTGGCAGAAAACTGGACCCAAATTCTAGGGGTAAAATTGCCTCAGGAGAAATGTAGCCTAGTTTTCAAAGATGTAGTCAGTGAATTGCACAATCCTTGCATCTTGTGACGGCTGAACCACCATTAAGTCGTCAGTAAAGCAGTCAATGACATCATCGGATTTAAAAAAGGTAGTTCAAAAAGTTTTTCAAAAAACTACTCTCGGGAATGTTGGTATGAGCTTTGTAGACTTGAGTGAGGCCTAAAGTTTGAATCTTCCTCCACCAACTTTGCCCAAGGTGAAACCGACAACTTCTTACTCTACGTCAGGCCAGACTTCCTCTACTGCTTTGTGGATTGCTGATTCAGTCTATAAAAACTTGGTACGTAGAGCATGTAGTACCGAGAGAAATGCAGTCACGAACTACGTATTGGAATGCAGAAGTATACTGTACGTAGTTTTACATTTGTTGGGCAACACACACACAAAAAAGTTATATAAACATAACTTTTGAACCCATGGATGGTAATCATTTGGGTGAAGTACCTAGGACAGCTTTTGAATGTCCCATCCACATACATCTTCTATACTTCACACAACCCTTTCACTATGTGTTGCGTGTAAAACCCAATTATAGATGTGACGTCATCATTCACAAGCTCAAATTGTTCACCAATATTAGTTTTAATGCTCATAGAATTCAAAGCAGCATGCGTGTCCACTTGGTAACCGGGAATGCATGGATGAACGAGCACGAAGCATATCATGCTGATTGAGTGTCACATCACTGTTTGTCAAGGCCAGGAATCCCCTTCTTTCAATTCCATATGAATCAGTTTTGCCGGCTTGGAAGAAATATCTTCTACAGCTTTTTTTTTAAGAGTATGACTCAGTATTGGTCGATTAAGGACTTTATCATCGCATTTTTCATGATTGTGACCGGTGTTGCTTTCAATTATACTATTTGTTGAAGATGGCTTAAAAAAAACACTTAAATGACTTCTTACATCATGGCCACCGTTGCACACCATCCTTCAGCGTTTTATGAAAACAAAATTTGTAGCCTTCATAAAGGATAAGCGGTTTAAATTTTCACTAGTGATGAGCTCCATTGCCGAAAACACTTGATAGAGAATGGAACCTAAATCAAGACTTGTGGTTTGATGGCTTGGCTTGACGGGAAGGGATCAAATCACTCACAACTAACGGTACACAAACAGCAACATAAGTAAGTCAACAGTCCGGGCCCCAATTAAACGTGCTTCTAAAAATATTGGCTCTAAAAATGTGGTGTCTCTTCAGAGGTAGACAATTCATGTGGTCACAGCTCACCTGCAGCCGGCCCGGGGCCTCCCTTAACTATTTTATAAGTTCAGAGAAAGGAAGTTTCAATGGAATTGAATAATAATAAATATTCTGTAGCAAATTATTTCATAAACTGGACATGGATACGAGCTTGGACATAGCCGTCTTTAGTTAAACGCCAGAGTGTTAAATGTGGCAACTCTGTTGTAGTGACGTCATGAAGTCTACTGTTTTTTACGGAGAATCGTAGGAATATTAACAGTTGTATTCATTTAAAAACTGCTAAATCCCTTTGAAGGATAATAACAATTTATTTAAACTTGTTTTACTTAGGTATATCACTAAAAAAAAATAATTCGGAGGTTAAAAAAACAAGTAAACATGTAAATAATAATTTTAAAATAAAGTTGCTAGGAAAAGATTATGTACAATTCACAAGGCCGTAGCCAGTCAATAATTTCAAGGGGGGGTTGGTGGGCACATCCCCCAATTACAGTAAATTATAAAAAGTTATAAAGATAAACCGTTCTAGAAGCTATTTGAAGTGTTTTTTATGGCAACATAACCCCCCTAACTACCAGAGGCTAGGACAAATTCTAAATACGAAGCACCTCTAGAAGCTCTCTAAATTGCTTTTTATGGTAGCCCACCCTCCTAATTTGTACTTGTATCTTAATTTTGATATTGTTTGAACCATAAATAAAGCCCTATATATCATGTTCATAAAATTTGGGGGAGGGAGTTTGAACCCCTAACTCCCCCTACGGCCTTGATTGTTCACAAACATGATTAGAATATTATGATGAATATTACAAAAGGGCACTGGTCGAGGCCTAGAAAGAGCATTCATGGTTGCACTAACCCAAAGGTCTTGGGTTCAATTCCCATGTCCAGGTGTAGCAGTATTATTTATGTAACTATTATGGCTTTGCTCACTTACCAGCCTTGGGATGGATAATTTTGAAACATTACTTTTGTAAAGTGTTTAACTTTTCTTACATTCTGAACAAGAATTGTCATTGCAAATTTATCATTCAGATATTTGATGTAATTGATAGGAAGTATATTTCGAGGCGTTGACGAAACCAAAGACAATAATTTACGCAAGAAATTACCGCAGAAACAGTTGTTAATACATTGATCTAAATCTGGAGCTTTACTAAGTGTATTTATAGGTCATTCATAGGAAAAGGTTCTTTTTTAGCACCGCGTCTTATTACCCGTTCGGGTTGTACGCTTATATAGGCCGATTAATTATGCTAATGGGTTAGGTGATGAAGAAGGTTATATTAATAGGAGGTGTATTCGCATTTACGTCAGGGGAGGGTGAAAACTATTTCGGAAAAACCACCCTAAGTACAGCCGAACGATATTAAAACCTCTATCACCTCGTCATCAACAGTCTGGTTTACTTCGAGAGTAGCACCTTAGACCATGCGGCCACTGAAGTGGGTGTACGGGAACAATTTGTTCTGAATTTTGAGCTGAATAGACTTATTTTCGAACTTTTCTATTATTAAAATATTCACTATTGTTTGTCCATTAACTCCAACTCTCAAAATGGTTGTTGATGGACTAGTTAGTCCTCCTCTGGTAAGAGCATTGAAATAGTTAGACTAGTATCTGTGTCATGTCTAACTAAAAAAAAAATCTAAACAACAACTGCATTCCAAACGAATAGAAAATGTATAGTAAGTAAAACCACAAATGTATAAAACCGAGGATTCTGGAATCAGATCAGCTGTTAGTTGCATATTACTAATCACCCACACAATTTTCAAAGCAACGCAGTGTTGCCAAACTTCAGTATTCAGGCCTGTAGATAAAGACGGCCGTGGTTTGGATCCTCGACACTTGGCTACGTCTGTAATTATTGCCAGGCTGAGGCCATCCGAGCATCAACATTTTATTACACTATTTTAACAAGCTATAAATAGTGTTCATTTATTTCAAATCATCACAGTTTATGAGTTATAGGAGGTTAAACTTGCTATTTTATACTTTTCTCGTACCATTGTTAACGTAAAGTAGAATAACTTATTAATTAGTCTAGGGTTTTTAATTGTTTACTTTCCTCCCCGTTTTGCTAACATCTCGCTATATCCATTGTAATTAGGCTACTTGGGCAGAGACGAGGAAGGTATAGTATAGAGGGAGTGTAGCCGCATTTGCGTTGAGGTAAAGTGGGTACCAATTAAGTAAAAAACACCTCAATACCAAGCCAAGATTCAAACCCCGCCCTCCCCATCAACGCCCATCAGGACTACTTACAAGTGTTCACCGATGTGGGTAGCCTAGTGTTAAACAATGACGGGAAGATCGTAGATCCAATATTGGTCGGGTGTATTGAGGGTGTGTTTTACTAAACGGTTTTACACTCTCTCTACATGAAAATACGGATACACTTCCTCTAAATTCCACCTTTCTCATCCCTAAAACCATTAGCGCAATTAGTTGATATGCGTAAAATCCGAACGGGTAGTATGACGTGGTGCTAAAAATAAACAAAATAACTGAACCAACTGGTTTATGACTCCCCGGCAGAGGCGTAGCAAAGGTTGATGGGGGTTGGTGGCGCCTGGGAAAATGAAATGGCGCCCTTTGAAAACTGTCTTTAAACTCTGGCTGGATCCCTATATTTGTACTTTGACTGGTTATTCTTTATAATACCAGTTACAAAATAATAAAAACAAAATACACTTTTATTGTTAGAAAACTGAAACGTGTTAATAATTCCAGTTAATTTGGCACCCAAGGCAATAATTGCCCCACCTACCTCTCCCTAGCTACGCCTCCCCCAGGAAACACATAGCTCTCTGACACTCCTCTTCAGCCGCTGATAGTTTGTTCTGGCACTAGACATGCATCTCGGACCTCCCTCTGCCCGCACCCCTCGACATCACCAACAGTTGCTGATAGTTTGTTCTGGCACTAGACATACATCTCGGACCTCCCTCTGCCCACACCCCTCGACATCTCCAA
>CABFWB010007802.1:0-22005 GCA_902151455.1 Timema bartmani
ATATCGAATTACAGCCTGGCCATCCGCACTCTCAGAAACCTGAAAATTGAAATCAGGCAGGCAAATATCCGCCCCTTAATCTTAATCTTAACCCTTAGCCAGCCCTCTAAAGAGCCAAAAAATGCTTTGAAATCTTAGGCTGAACATCCCCGTCCTTCTGAATCATAAAATCGATATCAATCTTAGCATAATGTGTCTACTCTTTCTTCCCTTTGTTAACCCCTGCCATCATTCCTAGGACCCAACAAAACAGTATGGGATCATAGGTTAACCTTTCTCAAACACTTGGAATCATAAAATTGGTATCAATATTATATTAATTCGTTTAGCCCTTAATATTTATCTTAACCCTTGTAGCATAATTTACAAAAATTAAATATATGGAGGACCTACGGTATTAGCTAAATTAAACCACATAACACACCAAATTACTCCATACTGCCTCACTCACACTGTGTGACCACCCCACAGAAATTCCAAAAAGAGCCGCTAGTGGGCATGCCCACTACTAGAACCGACAACGAGCACTGAGGAAGATCGAGAACGGCGCCAAGAACATTATTTTCTTCCAACCGGAATAAGAAAAGTGATCTCACATCCAGGCTTGTAGGGTGAGAAAGAGATCGAACGTTAGACATTTTCACTTCCACGTAAATCCCCTTATTTCCCTTCAATTTTTATCCTTACCAGCTCCTATGAATTACTGGACTGTATATAATATGTTGATAGTGGCAATGATTATTAACTCTTTTTGGACAACTATTATTTAAATGTAAGCACAAAGTTATATGAGTTCTACTTAAAGTTTAACATATATCTCTAGACTCGTTTTTGGCATAAATTAGCTAATATCATGGTAAATATATTAATATACTTAATGCCTATTGTGTAGTTTTGCGATAGTAGTTATTTCTTTGGCAAAGCTCACAAATATCTTATAAAAATAAATATTATTTTATAGTTGATGCTCATTGGTGATAGCTATTATTCTTGTGTCTTAAGCCCGATTTTACGAGTCAGAATATTTTTTTGGGTATGGATCATGTTTTAAAACAAGAAAGTAAAGTCTATTATTGTTTGATTTGAAATTTACTAATATTTGCTGTTTGGATAGTATTATCTTAACTTCTAATCGACATATTGCGTTGAATTATGTACTTGATTAACAATAATGTATCGGATGAATGTACAGTCACTTCTCGGAAGTTCAGGCAAATATTTCTCCTGTTTTATTTCATGTCATATTCATAAGTGAGATTTGGTTAAAACTCTGCCACTAGTATAATTTAGTTAGTTAACCTGGATAGGATTTGATAGGAAATTACAAATGTGGAAATGAAGGTGGTGGAGTTGTAAATTTACAAATAATAATATTAAATGAAAAAATCTTGCTACATCTCATAAAACCGACTCAGCAACACCAGAATATATTATTTTCGCGTTGCGTATTTACCAAATAAAACTTCTGATTGCGATGATCTATAAACCACCAAAAATATGAGACTATAGTTATTTAGAGTAAGCATTAGCCGATCATGTACCGAATTATGAATACCTGAATGAGATGAGTGATTTTAACACAGACCTCTTAGCTAAATTTAACACGTCCAGTAAATTAATGAAGATGTTCTCAGCTTTATCTTGACAGTTTTTCTTATGGATGTCAATCATCATGCCACCAAATCCCATAACTAGCTAGATTCAATGTTTGAGCTCAGTCAGAGTTATTTCCTATGGAAAGATTTTTTCCACTTCCAAGACCTCATTCACGTTTCATATTTCATATAAATGCCTAGAACTATACCTAAATTTATTACTTATCTTGACTTTAAATATATTGACATATAATATTTAAATACATATGCTGAATAGATGCTTTGTTATGTAATATACGCATTTAAAAACATTTATAACAAAGCACAAATATTTACTGAAATGAAAACAATTCTGTATGGTAAACACGCACCTATTAAGACAAGACGAATTACTATACCATATCATACTATATGACTAAAGTTATTCTGACTCTAGTGGCAAGACAGTACACAACTTATTTAAAAGATTCAGATGTAGCTCAAAGAGAAATTCTGACATGACTCAAGAGAGCATTTAAAACTTAATCACTAGTTTTGACGAAAAGAAAATTACGTAAAAATGCACACAGGAAGTAAGAAAATGTAAAATAAATTATTCATTAAACACTTCTAGTTTTCGCTCATCCACATAATAACATAGGAAAATGTTGCATAAAATTGTAGTAAACAATAAACAAACAAAAAATATTCTTATTCATTCATCTAATTAGTTTAGTATACCTAGCTAACTTGAATCTAATGGACAACTTTGTAAAGAGATAGACTAGAGAGAGAATATCAAAATATTCCAACAAAAAAATATATCTATAATTTTCTATCTCCATCCAATTAAATTATACAGGTATATCATTAGGATAGCATCTAAAACGCAGGTATATGATAAAATATCTATTACATTAATACAAAAACTTATATGTGTCGTCCTTCCTATTTTAATATATATTTAAACTGTTCTTTAATGAATAGTAACATCCAACAATTTGGGCCCTTCCCAAAAGGTCTCATTCTAGTAATGTTGATGCCCATCGACCTATAAGACAATAATATTCCCTCCTTTTGTCCTGGTAACAGCAAATGTACAACATTAATAAATGTTATTTATTATAATAGACTTTCCATAGACCATATTCAACACCATTTTTAATAGTTCTCGATTTTAGTAAGGTCCGTAACAGTGTAGATTTTATATTATTTTAAATTAAATATTTTTTTTTTATTTCTGCCTGAGTGGCATTCTTTGGACTCGATTCTACCTATATAGTCGTATGTTGAGTGTGGTCATCAATGACAGTGCCTCTGCATGGTGTATGAAAGCATCATGCAAAAAATAATTTTAAATTTGTTGTGTTATATTTTTACATGTAGAATACTTTTTTTATTTGTTATTTGTTTATATAACTATATACTTTTTTGTATTAAAAATTATTTTGTATACAAATTTCAAAAAACCAGCAAAATAATATTGTTTTTGTATTGTTTACATTAAAAGTAAACATTTTTTAGATATATAATTTTCCTTGACATAAAATATTATAGAGTTCATGATTTCTTGATTCAATTTATTTAGTATTTGTTAATTATTTCATGAATAAGATTAAATTAATACCACAGCCTCACTCAAGGCCGTAGTCAGGGGGAGTTTTGGGGTTCAAACCCCCCGAAATTTTATGAACAAAATATATATGGCATTATTTATGGTTTAAACCATATCAAAATTAAGGTACAATTACAAATTAGGGGGCTGTGTTACCATAAAAACCACTTCAGAGAGCTTCCAGAAGTGTTTATTGTTTAGAATTTTTTCTAGCCTTCTGCAGTTATGGTGTTATGTTGTCATAGAAAAAATTTCAGATAGCTTCTAGAGGTGTCTAATATTTAAAATTGTTCCTTTTTTTTGCGGTTAGGGGGTTATGTTGCCATAAAAAACACTTTAGAAAACTTCTAGAGCTGTTTAATATCTGGAATTTGTCCTAGCCTTCGGCAGTTAATGGGTTATGTTACCATAAATAACACTTTAGAGAGCTTCTAAAGCCGTTTAATATTTATAATTTGTCCTAGCCTCTGGAAGTTAGGGAGATTATGTTGCCATAAAAAACACTTCAGATAACTTCTAGAGGTGTTTAATATTTAGAAATTTTCCCAACCCTCGGCAGTTAGGGTGTTATGGTGCCATAAAAAGACACTTCAGAGAACTTCTAGAGGTGTTTAATATTTATAATTTTTCCTTAGCTAAAACAGCTATGCTACTATAAAGATATATTTATAGAGCATCTAAAGGTGTTTAAATATATAGATTTGTCCTAGCCTCCAGCAGTTAGGGATCATGTTACGATAAAAAAACACTTTAAAGAGCTTCTAGAGTTGTTTACATATATAGAATTTTCCTAGCCCCCAGCAGTTAGGGGGTCATGCTACCATAAAAACACTTTAAGGAGCTTCTAGAGTGGTTTAGATATAGAGATTTTTCATATAGCCTCCGAATTTTAGGGGGTAGTGTTGCTATAAAATACACTTCAGGTAGCTTCTAGTCCTGTTTTTTATTTAGAATTTTTTCTAGCCTCCGTCAATTGGGTTATGGGCCCACCAAATCACCCCAGAAATTATTGGCTGGCTACGGCCATGGCCTCACTTTAATTCTAAATATATTTGTTAATAAGTGCTTAACTATATTTTGGTATTATATTGAGTTCGTTATTAAAATTTTCTTTGAAATATGGATAGCTTTGTGCTTGCGATGACTTTGTGATATCATTTATTTTATATTTGTAAATATTTTGCATAAATTTAATATTAAATACATGAGGTCAATTGTAAAAATTTTATTAATGTTAGTTTTTTGTTGTATTATTTTGCAGGGGAGCGTATAAAAAACTAATTTATAGTTGGTGTTGTTTTTGGTAGTATTATATTTGCGATCATACTTGACAAACCCCTTTACATTTCTAATGTATTTTAGGGTCGAAGTACTTACAAACATATCTAAGAATTTTAAGTAACTATATGGCTCCACACATAAATATGTTACTCGAAAACTCTTAGACGATTGGGGTTTTAATATAATATAATATCATAACTGAATACATTCCCCTCCATTGTTGGGATGCTGTAAGTGCTATTTGAAATGTTCATCATCGCCCGTTTACACAGAACTTTGAAAGATCATTGGATAATTTTTGCTGAATTCAGGGATACGATCAATTCAAAAGTCCACTTGAGTCGTTTACCATTAAATTGTGTTACAATAATTGTATAGTCTTAAGGTTTTAGGTTAATGTTTGGATCGGATGTCTCCAAACTTACATAATATATATAATTATTAATCTATATTATCCATTCCGATTATTTATGAAGCCAAATCAGTAGATGTAGTTATGTCCGTCCTTGTTTTACCACTCCATTCCACGTTGTACATAAAACACTTCGTGGGACCAATTAACGGGTCCTTGTTAATACAAGTCATGAATTTTTGGATTTCCCAATTAAGTACTCCATTTATTTTGCTATACTCATCTTCGGGAAAGTTTTGTGGAGTTAAACTGTTTTTATTTTACTGCCAATTAGGGTTACAGGCAAATTGCAAATTGTGTCCACCATAATTTCTGACATACGCTAGGGTATATTGTGTGTATTCATGCATTTATTATCTGGACCCACCTAGATGTGAAGAAGAAAGAATCATTATTTACTCAGCATACTTTGCGTGCTTGTTGTTTCTTAAAGCATTATATAATTGTTTCTAATTTTCAAATTCGGGCTATGGTTGATTGGAGAAAATAAAATCAAATCTTTCGGTTTCCAATTTGGCATATTGATTGACCCAACATTTTTTAATGAACATTCTAAATATAAAAATTGATTCAAACTGTACACATATAAGATTTTTTGCAAGATACTTTAAAAAAATAAAAAATGCTCAATAGTTTAGTTCTTCAATTTTGGGATTATAATCCTGTTACAATCTATTACGATGTAATGACATAACCCTATTCTCCTCTGTTTTGTATTAAAATATATTTAGGTGCACTATCCTAAGCATTTTGTGTATTTCAGATTTTATTCTTAATCTCGTTTTTAAGTATATTTAAAATAATATAGCTCTTCTTTGAAAACTCCTGTACGATTATCAACATGGATACCTCACTTGTAGTTGGTATGTTGTTTCTCACAAGGTGTTCGCCATCAGGTCATCTTTCTGCCAGAATGATTAAATCAAAATCTAGAAATTAGGCGGATTATATTCTAGGCTGATTTTAAACCACACGTATTACTAACATGAGGATACTTTGTTACGATATGACCAGATCCATATTTAGAGGACGATGAACGTGGGTTCATCACATTGCACCTTTTAAGGTAATATTAGAAATAAAATAAATCTTTAGAATAATATCATAGTTGGGAGCAGCAGTCAACACATAGCTAGCCGGATGATAGAACTGTCCTTGAACTTTAACTATTCCATGAAATAATATTCGAAGACCTGTTTACCCATGAACAATGCATTTATAACTCAATATTAAACTATATTTTTTTGTAAATCTTTAAACAGGATATTTGGCTGGAAAGTGATGAATTGAATGATAGTGGAGTGAAAAGAATGTCCTATAATTTTATTTTTTCTTGTTAATATTGTTTACCGTTGGAATCATACTTTCACTCAAAATCTGGACTTATTTGCACCCAAACACACTGATACATCGTTCCTATAATAGATATCGGTGTCGTATCCCATATCTAAACTCACCATGATTCCCTGTTGTATTTGTGTCGATTGAACTTCGTTGATATTTTTACCTCCGTTGAAAAGTCTTGCAATCCTCTTACGTTCACTAACTTGGGTTCGTATTCAGGCAAAACGTGCTAACCTTTTCAGGGTTGATTCTGTTTGCCTTTGACATGAATGACTTGACCTGTCTAATTAATAATCTGCTATTTTTTCAACAGATATCTCCCTATCTTTTTGAGTTAAGTGTTTGGTTCTCTGGCTGAGGATAGGTAAGCTTCTCCCTCTACACAAGTACTCCCCTCTCTCTCTGGGAAGCAAATCAATCCTTGGCTGAAGAAACAAGGCTTCTATTTCTCTCTGTAGATGACTATCTCGCTCTTTTAGAAGTGTGCCCTACACTATCAAAAGATAAACATCTCTCGGAACATAGGCCTTCGAATCTATTTGGAAGGCATGTCGAGATCAATATTGTGAAAGACAAATCTCCCTTTCTTAAATGGTGTCCTTTTCTTTTGCTAAACGTTCAATGTCGACTCTCTCTTGGGTATCTTAAAGCAAATTAAAGTGAGTTGGAGTAAAATATGAGACTAAATATATTTTATGTACTATAATAAACTCAGTACCAATAATAAACATAAATATGTTGAAACAAAACCAATCAATTGTACTTAACCACGTAGCCTAAATAAATTAAAATATGGGCCATTATATCCTAACAACTGTACTAAACCTAATAATAGTAATACAATAGAATAAATACAACCTAAATAAAAATTCTCGTTCCTAGCTATCGTTATTCAGTATTAAATATGAATAATATTAATTACCTAAGACTTGCTTTTGTGGACGCTGTTGTATAAACGAAGATTTATAGTTTTTTTTAAGTAAAAACAGGCTAAACTTTTGGTAGCTACAGTATTACGTAAGTACAAATTTAAATGTTTGCAGCTATTATTATCTTTGATATTGTCGTAGAATTTATCTTTGTATTTCAAGTTGGAATACACCTAATATTTCTCCTTGGATTGTAGTTAAATATTTATCCTTGTTGTTTGAGTAATATAGAAATCAAAAATATTTAAATCCTTCAAATATTCACATACTTTAAATCTTTGATTAATAGTACTCACATTTATAAATAAATAGCGTAACTGTAAATATAGCCTATGCTAAAACCTTTCTGTTTATCCTTCAGAAAAAAAAATAAATTCTGAAGTATGTATATATTTTTTTTCTGAAGGATAAATAAACAGAACGGTAGAGGTCGAGATAAAAAAGGCAAAGAGAGAGAGAGAGAGAGAGTTATAGATAAAAATAAAAATTAAATTATATATATTCTTATTTTATAACTTCAGTATAGCACTAAATACTATTTTCTTTACCTGCTAACTATAGGGTATTTTATAATTATATAATTATGATAGTGAAATAATTAGTGCTGTAAAATATCCCTCAGTTACATTCTTTAAGATAAAATGTTATATTAGTCAATTTGTGTACCTATTGGCTTTGCTACCTCTAATTCTTTATTAACTCTTTCACACACAAATACTCATTTTGTTATCCAGGCTCTATTATAAACGCATATCATTTCTTCAGTATGAGCCTGATTAAAAACCGTGAAAATAAATTATATGAAATAAAATATATTTTATTATTCTGAATTAATAAATTAGTCCCCATTTACTTATTGCTTTCATCGCAAATATTGGGTAATAATCTACTATTAAGATTAATATGTTAACAGTAGAAATCTTTGACCTTAATCACGGTGTTTAAAGAAATATTTATTATTTATTAATTGATATTGCCATTGAGAATGTGGGGGATAATATCTTCATATGTTCCCAATATGATGAATCCAGATCTAGCCAAGACTTAGTTGTTACCAAGGGCGTGGAAAGTTCATATAACTAGGGTGGGAGGTCCCCTAATAAATTCTAGGGATTCTGGTTACCCCCTCAGACCCTAACATTTATTTCAAAATTTCATAGTTAGATAATAATGTTTTGAGTAAGTAGGTATGTTGAGATGATGGGTGGGGAAAGGGTAATAAGCCTACCTACATAACATACAAACTCCACTTCTGACAGATGTTCTGTTATTTAAGCTGCTCTTTTCTTAGGGTGATTCCTCAAGTAGAATTATAGAGGTGATAACAAAGATGTTTTCATCATTTTTTCTGACCCCAATTGCTCCATTCATTTCAATAATCGTTCTTTGTTTATCATTATTTTAAGAATGAATGAGAAAATAATTACAGTATTTGAAATGTTGACAGAACTAATTTAACAATCGGAAGTCAGTAGTGTGGTTGACTACCTGTTCCACGACGCTGATTGGCTGATCACGTTACCACGCCCCTCGCTCTCTGATTGGCTGCGGGCACTGGGTAATGGCTTTCCCCCTACCCATACCCCTGACCCCACCACCACGCCCTGACCATCTTCCCTCGGTTCCAAACTTGTTTGTTCCTGTCTCATTTGTTTTTTATTTGTGCTCATTGGTTTCTTATGTCTGGGTAGGCTTGGGACGGGCGTTGGAGTTTATTAGTGTGGGAGTATATTTCATTTATTGATAGCGGGAATGTGAAGTCTACGGCGTCATGCACTCTTCCCGCGACGTCGCAGGCATAGCCAGTGAGCGTGGGAGCATGCTCCCTGGCCGGCCGTTTAGCGTAGAGTGTGAGAATCTATTTCAGTGTCACAACCCTCCCCACAGCCACCCATCTATGTGGCAATAGGTTTTTCAAGTGATGTCATTGCAACCCTGGTGCCATTTTGGTGGCTCGACAAGACAAGTTATGAAATGATTGGATCGTGACCTTGAAACCGTGAGCTAGTTTATGAGATCATTGAACCTGGCCCTTCTTTGTTGAAATGGGTTTTCCCGATAACGTCATCACTCTGTCGCAGCCTTGATGACGCATACCTAGCAACAGTTTGGCGGCTCAACAAGACAAGTCTAGATAGGATTAGTTTGTGACCGTGAGGTCATTGACCCTGTTCATGATTGGTGCAATTTTGCCGGCTCGACATGTCGAGACTCGTATCTGGTTACACTACGTGTAAGGGACAAAGGTGATTTGTGTTAATAAACCACGATATTACAAATATATATTTATAAAAAATTAAAGGTATCACAGACATACATGATATTTATTATACACTTTGACAGGAATGACGCGTATATTCGTTGATACGTATTTCTACAGTGTCACTTAGATGTGTTAATAAAAATGTTTTTAGTTTACAATCTAAAATGTTATAGTCCAAACCGACGAATTGACGTGTATAATAGGAAGCACTGATAAGATCCTGATTTTTGATGTGCGTTTCCACCGTAGGATGTTTTAGGTCAATGACATCCACTGATTCTGTTAGCGTGTCGCATACATCCAAGACAAGTTTGTCGATTAAATCGTTGAAATATCGTGCAACGGGTGTCAACCACATATCCCGTTGGTCGACGGCAACGTCAATGAGGTCCCACACATCACAAAGACGCAGTCAGCTAGGTTCTAGATAGGTGACCCGTTTGAGTCAAGCGTCTTGTTTATTGCTGATGATGACCATGCGGTCACCGCACATGCGTCTCAGAGAGATTTCATGATTAGTCAGACTAATTTTCTGAGGAGGCTGCTTGTTACTGAAAACTTTGATATTATTGACTTGTAGCTGGCCAGTTTTTGCCACTCTGAACGGTTAAATACCACACAGCTCCCTCCGTTTTTTTCTAGTTGTACATAGGGCGTAAAGTTGTTCTTGACGCTCATACCAACGATGACTCGCTTGACATCGACTTCGTCCAGTGGAAACAAAGTGTTGAAAATACTGGTGATGGCGAGTGGCTTCAACGGCTTTGCTTTGAGTATGCAAACGTCTTGGCCTTCCATGATGTTTGATCGCTTCAACGACTGTCGTAATTATGGACAAAACGCCATCGGGAAGCCCCTTTTATAGACATACGCTGATTGGACGAAGCCTCTTGAGGGGTTTCAGGACACTACAGTCTTGAAAAAGTTGCTGAAATATCTCAGCATCTTAGTGTCGTTGGCTGTATGATTGGTGGAAGAGAATAGGGCTAGGAATATTTTCATTGGAATGTTCTGTGTGCGATAGAGATGATACATGAGACAGTATTGGCCGTAAATGTCTGAGGCTATGCTTTGAAGTTGTATCGTGTTAAGAGACTTGCGTGAAGTGTTTTTGAGTATAAATGCCAGATGTGACTTTATACGGGGTGGTAAACCATTACTGGAAAAATATTCTCCAACGCCGTTCTTGTCGATAAAGATGGCGACCAAATGCGTCTCTGGCTTGGTGTGTGGATACGTGTTGATGATGGAGTGGCAGGTTGCGCTATTCTTGAGGGTAGTTGATCAGTAAGGAAAACCCCCGACCGTACAGAACGGAACCACGGGTTTGTTTCCAGTGCACGTCTTATGGTGTGCGTGTACATCTTCAATCATCCAATATCAAAGTCCCCAAACTATGGAGGCCAAATAGAAATTCCATACAGAACTATGCGTCATGCACATGATGTGACACCGCTTGCCATAGAGTTTATCTCTGATTTGAAGCACATTATTTTCTGAAACCTCTGCAGGCACCGTCTTGATACTGGAATGTTTTGTGCCATTGTAAGTATTGACGAGATCTTGGAGGACAACCACATAGCGATACGTGCTATTTTTGTTACAGTTAGCGCAACATGCGTCCTTTCAGATTTCTATTGAATCGTTCCACGATATCCCGTCCGGAATATGAGTAGAGTAGTAATCTATGCTTTATTTATTGAGAAATTTCCGGACAAGACGTGCCGTGAACTCTGCCCCCTTGTCTGTCTGTAAACTTTGAGGTTTACGGCCACTTTTTTTGAAAATGTTCCAAAAGACGTCCTTCACAACGCTCCCCTATTTGGATGGAAGCGTCCTCGCCCAGGACATCTTGCTAAACAAGTAGATGACAGTGAGCAAGTACACGGAACCTATGTTGTATTTTCCGAGACTTCGCATATCATTGAGATTGGCTTGCCAGAGTTCGTCCATGTTTGACACCACGTACTTGTTGTGTGCAAACTTATTTATCACAAGTTTGTGTAGCGTATAACCATCCTGCTCACCAAGCCAATTTCGTACTTTGTCCGGATCTTTCTTGGAAGCCTTTATGGCGACGCCACCCCTGCAATCCCTGCAGGATGTGAAGGTTCTTATTAGAGGTCAGATAAGCGGTTCATTAAGCTTGGAATGGCAGCAACCTGTTTTCGTCCACCCTTTTAAGTTTCTTCTTCTTAGGGCGTTGCGACGGTGTAAGTAGTTGTGGTACGGTCGTAAGATCTTTAATGGGTGCCAAACGTTTCGGATTTACAATAAATTCTTTCGAGACTTTTATTTTTTGAAGCGCCATTAGAAACTCTCGCCACCCTAATTGCTCACTCTGTCTTCTTGCTCTGAGCAGATCGTTGACTAAATCCACAATATTGGACCCACAGAGAGGCGTATCGTGATTACTCACTTCCCCATTTTGGTCCCAGTAGATACCACTTCCAGAAATAATATATTCCAGTAAAAGTTTGGATTTTTCAAGTGCATGTACAGGTACAGTATTGAGTACAGCAGGGGGTACAGACACTTCAGGAGTGTTTTGGTGGTATTTTTTTGGTGGTGGAGGTTGTTGACTAAAGTGCAGATAGCGCTGTATCACTTGTTTGTATAAAGTCTATTTAGACCTGTCTTCAAGATTTGAAGAGAAGATTTTTTCCATTTCCTTGTCCAGCTCGGAGTCCACTAGATTTGTGGCCGCGGCCAATGTTGGTAGGCTCGTAATGGTGAAATGTTTCCGGGGACACCAATATAATCTTTTTCGTGTGTTCCATTATCTTCTTAATGAATAAGGAACTAAGGACACCACCGATTAATAGGACTAATATTAAGGGCAGGAACGCTCCTCCTTTCTGAACTGGTAGTCGTCTCTTCTTCTTCCAGCACTCTCCTCGTTTGACCAGCTAGCGCAACAACTGCTTATGAGAACGTTACTTTTACTTCTGCACATTTTTCAAAGACTTCCTTCCTTTTAAAGTGTTGTAGGTACACTCACAAAGAGAGTCAACAAGTTTCTTGTCTGCCATTTTTATCAAGGCAAGACGATGCTGTGGTTTCATGCGATGCATCGCACGCAGCATAGGGGCTTGCTTTAGCACTTTGGGATACATGGTTATGAAATGATCTGTAATTGGGAAGTATTGGTATATTTATAGCTTCACGTGGTAGGTACACGCATCACCCGACATTTGTGCAGGTTCTATATCTGAACCATTCGGATGTACCTTGTTTGAAATCTAACAATATATACCCGTGGGGAGTACTTTTAGCATCAGCGTAAGCCTCTTGAAAACTTGGGAGTTTCATGACGGACTTGAATTAAAAATTGTCGAATCGGAGCTTTATCGCTTGGATTTTTAAAAAGTACGATATTGTTTGCGTTTAAGGAAATGTCTTTTTGTCCTTTGCCTTTGTGGAAAATTTTTGTGTAAGGTACATGACGTTAATATTTTCATGGTGGTATCATTTGGTGAAAATATCGAAGACCACTTCGTTGACTTCACGTTTCATGCATCCAGGTCATCCAGGATAATAAGCTGTGTAGAGTCATTACAGATGTCATCCATTTCCAGCAAACCCTTACAGAATATGATGCGGGAACTTGGCCCATCTTGCTCGAATCCCAGTTGCCATAAAGAATAATACAAGGTTATTTTCTTAAATTTAACATCACACATTGTGTCCAAGTGATGGATAAATTGGACAAAAAATGTGAGTTTTCACAGCTGGGAGGCCCACTGATGATGGCCGAAAATGGATGTTAAACTTGTCCTTAATGTTTGACAGTGAGCTTATAAGCTAAATGAACTTGTATTTATAAGATAGGAGGGAGGGGGTGTAGATGTTAAAACCCAAACATAACAGTTTTTATAATATTTATTCGCACAAATAAAGCTCACACCATGAAAAGTATACATGGAAT
Organism: Timema bartmani; assembly: GCA_902151455.1. NCBI lineage: Eukaryota > Metazoa > Arthropoda > Insecta > Phasmatodea > Timematidae > Timema > Timema bartmani. The sequence continues at coordinate 13,347 of CABFWB010007802.1, forward strand.
ATTTATTTACACATATACAATTTTTTAATAAAATAGCTTACACTATGAAATGTTTGCTTGGAAGATTTATTTAGACATATAAAAGTTTTAGAAATATAGCTCACACCATGAAAAGTATACTTTGAATACTTATTTACACAAATACATTTTTTAGAAATATAACTAACACCATGAAATGTATAATTGGAATATTTATTTGAAAAAAAAAACACTATTGTTATAGAATATATATTACACCTTGAAGTATATTATACATNAAAACACTATTGTTATAGAATATATATTACACCTTGAAGTATATTATACATGTTTAAGTGTAGAGGAAACAATAATAAATTTCTTTAGGTCATAGTAAGAATAGGGGCCTCGGTACTAAATATCTAAGATAATTTATAATGTCGATTTTAAATAGTATTTGAATATATATACACAGCCAGATGGTTTTAATTTAAAATTTGTACAAGAAAAAACCCAACAAATTTGACTATAATTAAATTAAATATATATAAAAATAAGTAACTCTTTTCGATTAGAAATAATCAAGTTGGTGAAGGATTGTACCGGCAGGTAAAAAATTTAAAAATTATCCCAGGCGCATTCAATTTAAATAAATAAATGTGTTTTTATGTATAATAAAATATGAAAAAACATTTCAAATCTTTTAAAAATGGTATGTCAGTGGAACTGTCTATAATGAAAGAAAAAAGATGATTATTCATCCCGTTTAAATGATCACCTTTTAGTGTTCGCGAGCGAGTTTACAAGAACTGTGATACCTAAACAAAAACGTATGAAAATCATCGGTTATCCTTCATTTGGTGTATACTGGCCGGTCAAATTTATTTTTCGAAACGGTACATACAGTTGCAAAACCTTTTCTTACAATTTTGTGCTGTATTTTTATGTAGCTTTCCACGGCCTGTTCGGTGACCATCGCTTTCAAAACGTCAAAATTAACGTCGTTCCAAATGCAATAGCTTATGGTAATCCCGCGAACCTTGTGCGCCGTTTTTGTTTTGGCGGGATTGCCACAAACACAAACTCGGTACGCGTAATCATTGGGGGCGCCAGATAAAAAGGCGCTAATATAACTACTCGGGGCTTAATCTTAATGTTCGTCGGTGAGGTCACCTAAAATGTCTCCAGTCGGTGGACTCGAATCACGGGGGTATTCCATGAATAAAATGCTATCTGTATCATGAATTAAAGCGCGGTTGCCCATTTTTTCTAAAGATGCTTTATAAGTGCAACCTAGCTACAGCAGTCATTTAGCATGCCACCACCACACTCATGTAAGGGCACGCGTCACGCGAATCCTTGTGATTAAGGAACATAACCTCATCATTTACATCAATGTCGCTATTCACGGTGATGTACGGATCAGTCAGGTACTTGTTGATGCCCTGATAGTCATTGACAACGGCTACGTGTGGGAAAATGGGTCTTTGCCCAAACTTTCCTCATAGTGAATTCAAAAAGAGTTCAGCCAGTGTGCGGTGACTAGGGTTCTTAAAAACAGAGCCGAAATCGGGTTTTACCCCTTCCCTTTCTTCATAACTTTGAATATAAGATAACTTTTCAACTTGTGAGGTACACCACTCTGGTCATCCTGTGCCTTCTTGTTTGATTTTCAAAACACTATCAATATACCAGTGAAATAATAAGCCAGAACATGTCTGACGATTATAAACAGATACATTGTACTCCCCCACTTCCTGTATGGCTTCAACGGTGTAGTCTTTCTCAACGGCTTTCCGGATCTCGTCAATCACCCAAACGCCTGTCAACCAGTGATCTTTTTTCTCATTGTGACGACATGCGTCTTGATTTTCATCCTCCCCACATTTCCTGCACAAGATGATCATTAACTTGCAGCGCATACGTGTAGGTAATACGGGCATGAATAAATCCCGCGGAAGCGTCATGGTAACTTTGGCAATGCCTTATACTTTTTCTATAGATGGACAATTTGGCTACAAATGAATTATGGGGGGCCCGATGGGATATTTTTTGTACTTGTAAACGTAAGGATACCATGAACACACATTCCCGTACTTGATCTTCTCCCCACAAGAAAGGTCTGCTTCTTGGAAGAGTCTTATACAATTTGTACACCCGCCAAAGAATACGTCACTGGGACTGAGGGGCTCCTTGATGTACACCTCGTGCTGAAATTGCTCTTTCCAGTGTTGGCTTTGATGGAGCCTGCTTCATATAGCAGAAATGACCAAAAGGATGATGGTTCTCACATAATCTACAGATGTCTCATAACACTGGTGTGAAAATTCTGCTCTTTCGAAACTGAAAAATTGCCCAGAGACCTCACAAACCTTTTTAACTTCACAGATGTGACCCCGAAAAACTGGGACGTTTATGGATATCATAACATGTTTGGTTTGTTAACCAACGCTCATAAACTTTACAGGCTACAGTCCAACATCCACTGTAAACCGCTTTAGCGTAGAACATTTTGCACGTGGACTCGCATTTGTGCTTGTTCTTATTACTGAACGGCACACGGCCCTCGATGCAAAAGTACCCGCACTTAAATGCGTCTGTCAAGGATTTTATGACATCAAAATGGTTTTGCTTATCGTCACGAAAATAAAAATTTAGGTAGCCTTTAAATAAACGTTCGGGAAGAGTAGGCCCCTCATATAGGACCTGCCTCTCTTGACGTTCCCTGAACAGTGTGATTTTGTATTCGGAGACGTATGTTTGAAATTATTTCAGCTCAGCCCACCACCTTTCAAAATATCCACACGTGCATCAAGGCATAGTTCGTTTGCTTTGTGTTTTTGGATATGATGACCCTTTTGATTTGCTTAAAGGTGTTCGCTTCCATGCGTTCTGGATCTCTTTAATTATCACTTATATCTTTGGCGACAATAAACCAATTGGCAAGGAAAAGTGTGTAGCCGGTTTGAATTGTAATGGTTACTTTGTTATTTCATCCATATGTGCTAACGGGAGAGATTTTATCACATTTATTACTACCCCTCTCCCGCGGCTTTTTAAAGTGGTGTAACTTGACATACAAGGGGGACGAAGTGAGGAACAAAGCATTTCTTCGTAACGCTCGTTCTACATTAGATAGCACAGACTGCACGTCAAGCTGATCTGTTCGTCTAAATGACACAAATACAGATCCTGACGTGGAGTCTGTGTTTTATAATAGCAGGCCTACGTGATCCACGGCCCAAATTGCGTGATTCTAGAGACGCCCTAGCAAAGCATTGATTTGCTCCTCGAGCAAGGATTGAGCGTCACAATTGCTCTGTGGCGTCCCTAGTTGTGTACCGCCCCACTCTCACTCTATTTAGTTACGCCCACAATGCACTAAAAAGGAGAGGGACGACAACTAAGGGAGTTATAATATGAAAAAGTAAAACATTTGCAAAAATTAAGAAATATTAAAAGAGTTGGAGGTAAAGAAATATTTGAATTATTTATTCAAAGTAACAAACATTGTTCAAACAAGTTGCATGGTCTTACATGTCAAGCTGAAGTGTGTTGGAAAACAAATAAATCATGGTAGTATATAAACTTGTCCAGAAGAGACCAATGAAATAAAAAAAACTGTTACTTTTATTTAAAGAAATCTTTCTTTATGATATACAAGCTTCTAATTCACCACAGTGAATTAAGATCAAACAAAATTGGTATAAAAAGTATAAATTTTAAATATTACAAAGATTTTAAAGATCTTGAAGAGACCCTTTTAAATGATTTACAACGCGTCGGATTCACATAAGTGAATATACACAAGACGGTTTTAAATTCAGAGTTTAGATGTAAATATCGAACCAGATATTTTCTTAAAGTTTTAACTCCTAAATATACTACAAGATCATAAAGAGTTTAATGAGCCTCTTTTAAATGGTTTATAACGCATTCGATCCACACCTGTGAATACAGAAAATTCAGTTTTAGATTTAAAAACTTTATCTTTATATTTAAATATTACACCAGATGTTTTTTTAAAGTTTTAACTCCTAAAATTTTACAAGGTCATAAAGATCTTAATAAGCCTCTTTTAAACGGTTTAAAGCACGTCTGATTCACACCTGTGAATAGAGACAAAATCAGTTTTAAATTTAAAGAAAATATTGCACCAGATATTTACATAAAGAACAAAGGTTTGACTTCCCAACTAAACTCAAACCTTTGTGGGACCATTTAACCTCATCACTTTTTAAAGAATTAACTAAGATTCCCACAATTGAATTTCTAATTAGACACACAAAGCTATGATAGAAAACTTATAAATTCTGCCTAAATGAATCTTCGAATATTAAAGTTAAACTAAGATAATCAAAATTAAGTTTCTTTAATATTAACTTCAAAGAAAAGAAGTCTACAAAAAATTAATTAGATTAAAGTTAGATTAAAGAATTATATTTTACTGATAACCACAAAAGCAAAAAAATTAATATTTTTCTTAAATATTGCAAATATAAAAAGAACCAAGAAATGAAGCTACCTATTTAAACAAAACAAAAAAATACTACCGCCCACGCGGTGATAGGAAACATTAAGTGCTCCATAACAGAATATACTTTTAGACTTAAAGTTTTTAGCAAAACATTGCCGATGCCCACATTAACAGATTTCCATTACAAACTAAATCAAAGTATTTAAGAGAATCAAAACCCATCGCAGCAATATGAAGTTTTAGATACAAACAAAGGTATTATTATAAGCCATCATGGCTAGATACAGTCCTAATCTTGAAGAGGACTTCTCGTGGACGTGATTGTTGGATAATGGTCCTCGATCTATTATTTGTGCCCTCGTTATATTGGTCCAAGGAGGGAAGGTGGTAGTTGTCATTTGTTATTACGTCATCTTCTAACATCAGGTTAGAAGGATGCTTGTTGTTATAACGTCCACCAGGTTCTTGTTTGTCTTGAATTCAACCGCCGCATTCGATTACTTTTCATAACATCAACTCCAAGACGCCGGACGCGCAGAGGTAGATCTACGCTTGTTAGATCATGTAGGCTAGCCAGGTGTCCAACAACATGAGTGGTCTGGTCTTAGTACAGCACGGGCCAATCAGAGCATTGCAAGCTCTCTTCTTTGTAACATCAGGGTGCTGCACAAATTTGAAGCGTGTTTTGGACTTATCTCCATTCTAGCATTTGTGGTGAACAGGCTGGACTTGCAAGTTGCTCTACTCCAGCAGACATATGCGTGAGTAGAACATCTATATTTGACATAGTAAGATCGTGATGTTTAATAATGCTGGATGTCTATAAGTACAGGATTATTTTGGGTTGGTATTTCTATTGCTGGATGTCTATGAATATTAGCTTCTTTGCGGTGGGTAATATTTCTATTGAAGGATGTCTATGAATAATAGCTTGTTTAAGGGTGGGTAGTAACATTGTCATATTATCAGTAGAGGCTAATGTTACAATTGTATGATCAATTCCCACCCGACATTAAAACGCTTTAATTGCTTAATTCTCTCCCCAACGATTCGAAGAGAGACGCCTTGGGACAACGATCCACCAGCCTGATCTACCGGGCCACTAATTCCCGGCTGTGGTTCCGAATATGTTACTGCCGCCAACGTCACGGGTTGGAAGAGGACTGTGGACCATGAACCTTGTTGTTGCTCCTCCTCCCGCCACCGACGACTGAGTCCCGAGATCCGTCCCTATGTCGCTGATATACTCGCGCGATGTGCGGAGATGCAGGGGACGGTCCAGGGAGGGACAGACATCGGCGACGTTAGGAGGAAGCGGCTCTAAGCCTTTATTTATTTATACATTTATTTTACACTGTTATTACAAGTTATATATACAAGAATGACATAAGGTCGTATTGTGTAATGGCTGTGTCAAATGTCCCTGCGTCTTCGGCTTCCTCGCGTGCTAGTTGTCGCAGTATCTCTCTTGATGGCCGATCAGCTGACTTGATGTCTATTGATACCCAGAAGACATCCCAGTGGGTGTTCCGAAGTAAGTTGCAGATGTAGAGATGTAAACGTCTGACCGGAGTGTAGTTGAATATGAGCCCTTTTCCTGTGACCGCGGTGTAGTATGTTGCCGAGTTGTTGGTTCCAACCCTGATGACTGGGAATCTGCGTTCCTGATGCTCCCAATGTAGACCTAGCATTACCGCTGTCATTTCTGCCTGATTAATCTCGGTTGGCTGTTGTAGTCTCTGGATCATCGCTGCCGGGACTCCCGGGCTTACTACGGTGACTGAGAATGGCGTTGCGTCTAAGAATATGGTCACTTATTCGGCTTCTATCTGCTTCCAGGTGCACTTTGTTTAGCATGGCAGGCTCATAAGATGGATTGCCAAGCCTGGTTGTCTCCTATTCACCCTCACCGTTACGTAGCCAGGCCATCTCAGGTTTTATCCAATCCAATTTAGGTATCTGCCGATCCTTTATACTTTTTTCAGCTCTAAATTGAATTCCAACGCTATTTTTTATCTCGATAAGTAGCCAAGTTTACCACAACCACGCTAATCATTCAAGAAATCTAGCTTTTTATAAGGTATTGGGAAAATATATATCTTAAGACAAATTGTTAAAAATAGATATTGATGTTTGAATGTAATTTTTATTTGTCAGAATTAAGTTTTCTATTCGTAGAAATAACTTTATTTTAGAATTAAGTAAAACCTTTTTTCATTGAATATTTTTATTTTATTTAGATATTTACTCTTTTTCAGTCTAAAGCTCAGGTCACTTTTTTATTCATAAATGAGAATTGCTTAAAAGACAAGGACATCCACAAACCCATTCCACTGGCTGTTAATTTTTTCGACCGACATTTTAAGCCGTGTCGGGAATCAAATTTGGGACAAATAACTTAGTATACATACATGCTATCAAATGAGTTAAGGTGGAGGCTGAATATCTTATAAAAAAATTGATCCAGCACGTTGCAAACGTGAATTTAATAAGTGGCTAAAGCGAAAATTATAATCTTCTTTCTCTTTTTTGAAGTTAAATGCTTGTAATAATAATACTATGAATATAAGAACTAATATTTTTTTTTGTTGCATTGAAACGGTCAGCTGACAAAAGGTTTTGGTATGCCAGTGAAACAACGGTGGTTTGGAGGAAGAGAGGACGCAAATAAATCTTGCGCTATGAGCTGTATATTTCCAAGCAAGTGGCTAAAGTATTTTTACATGCAGAGGATACCTTTTTATACAAATTTAAAATATGTTCTTTAGTAATTAAAGAATGGCAAACTTATATATTAGCTGGTCTATCGTGTCCAATTCACCCCAAACATCAGGCAAACCTCTGATAATATTTCCTAAGGCGGTGGTAGGGTCCTGTGGGGTGAAGCCTTCAAGCCGCGTGAAGACTGCTTTGCGGGTGAGAGCAACAACTACTTCTAGGTTCTGCTCCGGTACAGGGCCCATCTTCCCTTCACTACTTTTAACGGGTGGCGCCCGCACACAAGCTGCTAAATCCATTGCGGGCGCTACGTGGTCCCTCAGGCCAGCGTCCAGCACATATAGATCCCAGTAATCTGAAATTAAATAAATATATATTAACTACTATCGTGGAAAAAAACTCTGTCAATCCTCTAAAATCTATATCAGGATGCTAATTACCCATGGACCAGTCGCTCTCCACCAGGAAAATTGCATCCTCGCTAAAAAAAAGCGCTAATTGGTCCGGGCTATCGGGTGCTGCCGGTTGAGCTATCGCTGCAGGTGCCAGGGGAGCATCTTCTTGATATTCTATCAAATGAGCAAATACCACTGTACAACAAAGACGTAATAAGCAAATTATTTACCATAAAAATATAAAAATGCTTTAAAACATACCTGAATATATCCAATTTTCCAGCGCGTCGAAATTCATTTCGATGTTTATCCACCACGATTATTAATTATAATGACCAAATGTAACTATTTCAAGGTTTATTTATAGTCGCCTCAACGGGGTGTGCCACATATAAAGGGGCCGGTTTTATTTTGGTAAATTATATTGTTTCCGCATCAGTGATATCCCGATCCGTGTAAAGCAGCATGGCTTTACATTTACTCTTCAATCGTGCTAACTCGCCTGGTGAGCACGGACGTTTTAGCCCCTCTAGTGGCTATGGGGACCGATATGCCATGAAGAACCACCATACACCCCTCCGTGGTCATGCTTATTTCTTACAACCGCACAAATGCTGGTACACTTCCTTTAAATATAACTTTCCAAATCCTTACTAGGGTTGATAGGTCAACAAACGCTAATTACTTTTTATAAATACAAACCCTTTATCGCGAATGATTAGTATTTGTTGTTGAGCCAAAGGTCCCGTGTTCTATTCCCGTATCCAGGTGTTAGTAAAATCTAGCTGGGGTAATCATCACTAAAATCATAGATAATAGCTTTGGCTTATTGAATCTTAAACAACCTATATGTTTTCCCATTTCCAACCGTCGCAAGTGATGGTACATCACTACAGCCACTAATTTTATTATTCTGTTTCTCATTCAGGAAAAGATATCCTAATGATGTTGGAGGTTTCGATTACAATATTTCAGGTGTCAATGACGCCTACACATCTCGTCCTATGGCTCAAGAGGTAGAAGGGGTCTCAAATCCTTACTAGGGTTGATAGGTCGACCAATGCTGTATTTACATTTTAAACCCTAGCAAATGCTGGTCCACATTTAGCCC
>CABFWB010007803.1:0-21990 GCA_902151455.1 Timema bartmani
TCACCACGACCTATTTACTACGGTCCGTTCCTGCTATATGTATACATAGAGTACGCATAATAAAATAGGAATGTCTGAGGTAAAATTTTAGAGGAAAATTTACCCGCATTTTCGTGGAGAAAGAGCGTGGGAAACCACGGAGGTAAAAACCATTGACAGTACACTCGGCCGAGATTCGAAACCCGATCTCCCCACTTTGCTGCTTTCAAGGGGGTGATGAAACGGCGGCATTTATCAAAATCATGAGTTTGATTTTTTTTTGATGATCACAATACTTCTCTCTCCGAAGGGTTGAGAGAAAGTAAAAGATAAATTAGAGGAGAAATGGTTCCACTTTTCTCTCACTTGAATATTTATTGAAATCCGGCATGAATAATATTTTGATGGCTTAGCATTACATCCTATTAATTTTAATGAGATTTAACAATTGCTTGCCTACGAAAGCAATTTGAAAGTTCTCAACCCCTCTAGATGCTTTTATTTCGAAAAGGGAAAGAAAGAAATTTGTCCTTTAGAGGCAATTATTTCCGTTATTTGAAAACAAAGAGGTTTTACGTTCAAACTTATCCTTTGATTTTCTTAAATATATTTCTTAGGGAGCAATAATATTACACAATAAGTCAACTTTAGACAAATAATATTTAACTTGTATTTGCCATTAATTATTTTGGTTTGACGCTGAATCCCTCTAAAGCTGTTTTTTCCCCCAATATATATTTTTTCACTACGGCAGAACCCTTTGATACATCCCCTATATTTTGCTCCAACATTCGTAAGAATCGTTCTAATGTCCAGGCGTTATGTATCAGTAAAAGAAAATATAAATACTATAATGTGATTACAAATTCACAGTAGAAACTCAAAATTAATATGAATTGAAACAATAATATCTTATTTCGTGCGATACTTGTGGACTTGAATATAGATCTACCCACAGGTGGTCGAATGTTCTAAACCAGGGCTGTCCAACTTTAAGGTAGCTAAGGGCCTAGACATTGTGCACACGTGGAAATTAGGCCTATACAGCATCAACAATGTTTATTCTTTAATTTATACTCTTAAACAGAAAATCCGTTGCTTTTTTACTAAGTTACTAAGTTAATTAAGTTGTGTACTGTACGGTATTTTAAAATTTCGGATAAATTAACCGACGAATGTTATATGATTGACCTTGAGACTAATATATTATATTAAAAGTATTTTCCTGGATGACGTTATTTATTTTTTAAACTTTTATAATGCGTCGTTGGCCTCAAGATAATATGTAACCTAGTTTATTCTGTAAGCTAGCAAACCTACCTTGCCTTATTCCACTATGGTACAGCTTATAAAGTAGGGTCATAGTGTAATCCGTCAAGGTAAGACTACTTGCTACCTTTCAAGGTAAACGTATTGTACAAATACTCGCCATTCGTCGTCATATTCATGAAAGTTAACGAAAATAGGTTTTATAATTTCCAAATCGCCAGTTATTCAGACGACAGAGAAAATTGCTTTAGGACCTTTAGAGCTATGAGGTCTAATGGTTATAGCTACTGGCTACAGATCCAAAGGTCCGGGCTCGATCCCCGCTGCTTAGAGTTCGAGAAATATTAGAAGCAAGCTATACAAAGGTCACGGTTTCATTCTTTAAGATCATGATGTTATGAAATTTTGGGAACTAAATCACATAAAAACCTTTAGTAAACCTATTATTTTATTTAGCACAAACTACTATATCAACAATAATCCAAAACAACTTTATCTTATCAACCATCTTCAATCATCGCGACAAAGAGATCACAACATTGCAAAGAGAATACATTTATATTAAATTTCGTAAAGAGTAAATGAACAAATAACTGCAGGCATATTATACCAATATTCATCATACTCCTAGATCAAGCATCAATTATAGTGCAATCCGTAATTCTTTTCCTTTTATGACATAGCAATGTGTAGGCCTACGTAATCGAAGAAGACTTGCTGTCGTCATTTAAGTCCTTTCCAGGGAAATGCTTATTCTCACCTCCTTAAAGGTTACAAACCCGCCTCGGTGGCGTAGTTGGCTAACTCGCTAGTCGTGCTGAGCGCGACCGCCGAGGACGAGGAGATCGAGGCTCGAATCTCGGTCGGGTGAACTGGAGGTGGTTTTTCCTAAATGGTTTTCCACTCTCCCTCCACGCAAATGCGGGTTCACTTCCTCTAAATTCAACCCTCCCAATTCCTAATCCAATAGCGTAATTAGTACTTAAGCGTATAACCCGAACGGGTAGTAAGACGTGGTGCTAAATATTCTTATTCTTAAAGGTTACAGTCCAAGTTCATAGGAAATACCTGTTAGAAAATGCAAACATAATAATGTTTACGGCCAACATTTATAACATTTTACTAAATTATTCTTGCTATTGTATTGGTAATATTGATCAAAAGTGACAATTATAAATCACATGACCTGACGTATGAACACGTAACACTATATCTATTAACTTTTCTAGCTTTCAGAAAGGCCCTTCCTATGAAAAAGGGATATAAAAAAATATATCGACACTTTATTTATATCAATATTTTCTTTTCGATACCAATACTTTTATAGTCTAAACTTTTACTACGATCATTTTACAGAGAATACTAACGACGAAAGAAACAATCATTTGGTAATAGTGTAAGTTATGTATTTGTCTTAGTAATGTAATCATTTTAATCTCACGCCTTGGCAGCCTGATTAAAAGTCCCTGCAGCTTCGTTCAAACTTAAGTCCAAGTTTGGGCCGAAATCGTTATGATTATTTCTATTATTTTTAGTTATTTAATATAATATATTACCCCCCTTTCGGAGGTCCAAGGCGCTACCCTCGCAATAGACGAAAATGCCGATGATGGGGAGAGCGGGGTTCGATCCCGGTCGTATGTACTTAGGGTAGTTTTTTCCTAATGTTTTCCCATTTTCCCTCCACGCAAATGCAGACACACTTCTTATAGATTCAACCTTTCTAATCTATATCACATTAGAGTAATTAGTACATAGGCGTATAATCCGAACGGGATGTATTAAGTCATATCTTATATAATATTCATAAAATATATATAAATTATATATGCCATATATAATATATAAAGGCTAGTTTATAATAGGCCTGTATATAAGATAAAGTCTGTTCACCGTAGGAATTGTTTTCTGAAAGGCCTTTTTCCCTACCAGAAATCTATTCTATATTAGGATATTGGTAGGAAAAAAGACCTTTCAGAGAGTAATTCCTACCGTGAATGGAATTTAGAGTCAAAATTCTACCGTAATTCAAAGTTGTGTTTCTTGTATCTTGGTAAGACGTACAAACTTTCTAAGGATATAGAGGAAAAAAATTAATATTTTTGTACAGAAACAACATTAAAAAAATATGGATACTATTTCCCGCCTATTCTTTTGATATCTTCTGTTATCGATAAAAAAAATGTATCTATACTTTTCTTTCGATAAGGAAATTATATTGATACTTTTCCTCCGATAAAAAAAATGGTTCAAACAATTTCTTCCTGTACTAGAAATTAATAAAGTATTAATAATTTTATTTCAATACCGCATCCCTAGGTATGTGTGGTCTATAATTTACGGTAGGTCATCAACTTAAACGGAATTGAGTGACGTAGATTCGTTGACTAGCAAGACCATCTATAAAGCGCCTCTTTAAAAATAATAGCTGGCGTTCCTAATAAACTGAGGCACAGCTGATAGGGCTATCGCCATTTTGCTATGAGTCTTATGGTCACTCGTTAGGATACTGAATAGATTCTAATTTTTCCGAATTTTCATTTTTAAAAGAAGAATCAATTTGGGCCTAGTTTTTGTAGCACTGTTTTACTACCCATTCGGGTTATACGTTTTTGTACTATTTACGCCAATGTTTTTAGAAATTAGGATGGTTATATTTATATGAAGTGTACCCACATTTGCGTTGAGGGAGAGTGAAAAACCACTCTCAATACACCCGACCTAGATTCGAACCTCGATCTCCTCGTCATAGGCAGTCTAGTCTACTGCGAGAGTAGCGCCTTAGACCATGCGGCCACCGAAGTGGGTTTGGGCATAGCTAACGAACATAATATATATTTTTTAAATACATCGCATTTAAGCACCGTCATCCGAACTACGTGGTTTTCTACTTACGTGGATTAACAACTATGAATACCTGCTTTAGTGGCAAATGCTCTAAGGTGTCACTCACGTGTTGTTAGACTGGTATGCTGAAGATGGTGAAATTGGGGTTTGAATCCCGGTCGGGTCTAATGAAGGTGGTTTTTCCTTTACGATTTTCCACTCTCCTTACACGCAAATGCGGGTAGATTACCTCTAAAATGATTCCATCCTCATCCCTACCCCATTAGAGTAGTTTATCATATGTGTATAACCTGAAGAGGTCGTAAGACGCGGTAATAAAAAAACAACTATTAAGTATATTCCAAGACCGTTACAGAAAGAAGACTTAAGAAATAAAATAGAGCCAGTGTGCCTGCTGCGGGGTCGAACAGCTGTCTCCCTGTTTAAAGTAAAGCAGCAGCAGTGCCTCGTGGTGGGAATGGATGCGAACTATTATCACCCCCGTTGTGTGTACGGGGTGGTGTGTAATAATTGAAGCGCTCGTGTTGGTATCGCCAGCTGCCATCTCCGGTAGCTCCTGATTGGAATTAGCGCGATGGACGAGATAAGCCACGTCCTGGATGTGTTCGGGCGGGGGGTGAATAGGGCAATAGGCGACTGGTTGGTTTGATTGGGCAACAGTTTAAAGGGGGTGCAGTTAGTACTTGGATAAGGGCCAATTTACATAATTTATATGAAAACAAAGGGGAATACAGAAATACCAAGAGCCTATTTAGCTAAAAAAAAATAGCACCGCGTCTTACTACCCGTCCGAGCTATACGCTTACGTAATAATTACGCTAATGGTTTTTGGGAGGTAGTAAGGTTATATATAGATGAAGACACCCACGTTTGCTTGTAGGGATAGTGGAAAACCACCCTCAATAAACCCGACCGAGATTTGAACCTCGATCTCCCCGTAATCAGCAGCCTAGTCTACTGTTAGAGTAGCGCGTTAGAACACGCGGCCACCGAAGCTGGTAAATTAATTATTTATTTTCAAAATACGTTATTGATTAATATTTAACATTTAAACTATCGAGACTGGGTTGGAACGCAGGGATGGACTACACAGATAGCGGTCCTTAACATACATTCATAAATACCACTGAAGCCATGTTTCAGTGTAAAATGAAATGGTGAGCTGAAGTATTTATGTTTTATATTAGTAAATTTAATCCCTAGGCCATTTCATCTACATTATCGATACTTACGACGTTATTCAATCAACTTAGAACATAAGTTTATACTTTCCACTGATATCAGCAAAAATACTTCTAAATTGTTGGACAAAGTCTGAGGAGCTAGTTTTGGTACATTTAAGCTTGTAACCACCCGATACTTGAGAAGATTACAAAGCGGGCATTATTCACAAAACAAATGCGTTTACGTTTGTCTTAAGACATCGTTTATAAACGACACCAAAATACAACAAAAGGGACGTTTTTACACTAAATGGCATCGTCTATATCTTCACAAATGATGTATTCTGGTCACTTCAAACTTACTCACGGGAATTTATTGATTACAATTTAGTAAAAACTATTTAGAATTGAACGGATAACCTTATTTTAGTTTTAAGAGGTTATAGCAGCCCAAATAAAACCGGCCCACCAGGATATGTGCCGGCGGCCCAGTCCACCCCCGTTGGTGCGCTTTAGTGACATACTCACGTATCGACTTAAACTCTTAACTAAGGGAAAAAAATTAGCATTATTGAACTAGGCGTGGAAAACATTTTAGAAATCACCCTCAATGCACCAGGCTGGTATTAGAACTCTGACCTCTGTGGTAACCAGGGCTGGCCTTTGAATTTTGGTGCCCTGTGCGAAAACTGAAACGGGTGCCACCGCCTGTTCATATCCTTTATAATAACTATTTTATTTAAAAAAAAGTAAGTGGGATACAATTAAAAAAGCAAGAAATTTTCAATAGCTCGCATGTTTTTCAAAATGTTATAAAAATGTATGAACAGAATTAAGAAAAAAACCAATATTTTGAAAAAAAATCTACTTTGTTATTTATATAATAATCGCCGCCGTTGTGTTAATTTTGAACTGTTTTTAAATTTTACTGTGGACATTGTTCATGGTGTATCAGTGACGGATTTTTATTTAGTAAGTTTGCAATTGGAAATCTGATGTAAAGAGGATTTATAATAAAATATTATTCAACTTCATTTAAAAAGTAATTAATTATTAAATAAGGTTACTGAGGAAATTTAAATTTTATGACATAGCTGCCTCAGAAAATAATGTTTTGAATGCGTGAGCAATCTTTTATTTACTAAATCAACGATTTGTTTCTCTCCCCAGGTGTCAGACTTCTGTGCTGAGGATCCGGGGTTCAATCCTCGGTCCCGGCACAGATTTATCTGATTGCCAAACCCTTTCTTCACCTCTGACAAGACGTGTATTAATCACAACTTGTGAATGTGAGGAATGCCAGGCCTCCACCGTGGTTCGGATTCCACGTTAAACTGTAGGTCCTCCATTTCATCTCACAATCACCCTACCATTACACATTAGCGTAAGTGCGTACAACCCGAACGGGTAGTAAGACGCGGTGCTAATAATAATAATAATAATGATTTGTTTCCTCTTGCGATTTTGAGCAGTAGATTTTGTTGCCATTTTTCAGCGAGACCCCGTGTGTCGTTTAAAACTGGTCGGAACTCACTAAATCACTTAGCTTTAGTTGAATTTTATTAATCACTTTTATCGTGGATTCGTGGGGAACTACAAAACTCTATCCTTGAAAGTAAACAACAGGTGGGTCAAGGTGAAGACGCTTGGGGAGAACATTGTTCTGAACTCACTGGTGGGAGGTAACATTGCGGGTACAGTTGAAACTCTTTAGTCCGGCAACTCCAGTGGTCCGGCACGTTTTGAATCTGTCGTCATTAGTTTGAGGGGAACATTGCTCTGAACTCACTAGTGGGAAGTAACATTGCGGGTACAGTTGAAACTCTTTAGTCCGGCAACTCCAGTGCTCCGGCACGTTTTGGATCTGTCGCCATTAGTTTGAGGGGTGGCCACAAGAATATTGCTATCAACAGTAAACAGGCGCCAAAGTTGTTTACATCTGTAGGCGACTATTTTTGTTATACATTCTTGTTTTTTCTGGTATTCTCAATGTATAATAGCCCTTAAATTATTTTTGGCGCCCTATTTTACTAAAGCTCCGGCTACACGGAGCCACACCGCAGCTACACGGAGCCACACCGCAAAAGCTAAAGGCTAAAGGAGCACAGCAAAACCCCCGTAAGGTTGAATGTCTGTTTCTTACTTGTTTGTGGCCATGTTGTAATCAGTCAAAGAGACTGCTATCTTTCAGGGTAAACGTAGTATATATTTGCTGTTCAACTCTTTACGTTCTCTTGTTTATCATTAAATGTAATTCTGTCAAGCTGCGGGAAACACACGCTAAATGTGAGTTACTGCTTTCATACAATTAAAGGTTATTTGAATTTGGAATATTATGGAACTATCCCATCAGGAAGAAGTTCTGATGGAGGTGGAGAGTTGCCCGGAGATTATAACTGAGTTGGCCCATACTGAACGGTGCGAGCTTCCTGATTAAGGCTAAGGCCACACGAACAATTTTTCCCTCTGCGTTCAAGCTGTTTTTGTCGCGCGTAAAATGGAAAACAAGTGGTTAAATGATGGTATGTTAGACAAGCGATAAATATCGCAATACAGAGGTACGTCACATTCGGCTTCAAGGTCATGTCGCGTTGGAATGCGCCGGGGGTCCATTTTCCAGGCGACCAATCCCGTCTCTCTACCTGCCACACGTGCGACAAAAACCGAGGGACGCTCCTCCACCAGGATTGTGCCTCCACGTTCCTCCATCTGTCATTCAAGTGTAACCCAAAGCCACGTTTACGTGTGCTGCGATAAGTGTTATATTTTTATTGTTAGTTATAATATTCAATATTCAAAATGAATGACAATGTCATCGATTTTTACTCTTAGTAAAGCGATTATTATACGCGTTGAAACGCTCCCGTCGATGGACTCCAATCAATGATGTTACAGCTACGGGCGCTCTGGCCCCCTTATCACACTGCAATATTTACTCTTTTTTTATGTTAATTTTTATGAAAAAATAAAATTGTATGTTTGGGATTTGGCTGCAATTTGCTTTCTACAACATTGAATCATCAATATCCGACTTACCAGGCATAAAATGTATTTCCTCCCATTCCCTCTTCAACAGCTTCTTTTCATTTTGTTCTGTTCAATAAACTTGTGAAAAATATAATGTTACTTTCAATGGGTTCAGCTAAAACAAAATTTTATTTTTTCTCTACATTTTTCAGAAAAATATTTTTGCAAAAATTGGCTCTTGATTTTCATAATTAGCTCAGAATTAAGTTCAGATACTCTAAAATTCCCTCCCTCAAGGTTAGATTCATGAAGATTTATCTCGAGGAGGGGCAAATGGGACTCCAATACGCTCCCCATTTAGAAAACCCACATGGGCGCCACACGCACCACGTAGCTTAGAGTGGCAAATCATTTTTCATGGTATAATTAAAAGGAACGATGTTTTCCGACTGAAATGTAGACAAAATTGAAGAAAAGTCAAGAATTTTGCAGCTACGACTATTCTGCTTTTATCGCTCCGTCTAGCATCTCCCTATTCGACTTTTGTATTCGCGACTTTTGTAGCTGAGGTCCGAGCCGGAAAAATCGTTTGTGCCTTACTTCGTTTCTTGCCCCTCCTTTCCTGAATA
Source organism: Timema bartmani (assembly GCA_902151455.1). Lineage (NCBI taxonomy): Eukaryota > Metazoa > Arthropoda > Insecta > Phasmatodea > Timematidae > Timema > Timema bartmani. Next base: position 8,855 of record CABFWB010007803.1, read on the forward strand.
CAACTGAAACACTGCACTCTATAAGGATTATTCTGAACTAATGAACATTTCTTGATTTGACTTAGACGGGGCTCTATGAGCGAAGCTAACTACCCATTTTGGAAACCTTGATTTGATCCTTAATTATGTATTTTATTTAGTCATTCAGTTACTCGTACTAAAATGACATTCTCTTTTGAGTTTGATAAAAAAATATTTAAATTGTCATATAAAAAACTTATTTTATATTGTATACCGATTTTTAACCTTCTTTAATAATACGATATTAGGTATACTAGAGCTATGTATATTTTAATAAATGTACACTAGAACCTTGTTAATCTGAACTAATTGATCGTAGCTTGTTCGGATTAAGCAGGAGAATACAAGGATACAATATTTTTACGAATTTAAAATTATAATTGAATGAGATTAATAAAACTTTGATTTATTTAACTGATACATAACACGTAGTATAAACTGTTTTTACTTTTAGTTACAGGAACACACAGTGTTGACTACAACATGTAAATATAAAGCATTTATTATCACTCATCAGATATCATTGTTTCTCACAATTCTCTTTTAACCTGAGCTTGTTAACCAATAAAATATTTTTTCATTTGAATTAGTTTATTTCCTAGTTTTTACCAAAAGTATGATAGGATTATCCTGATTTTCGGACTACTGGGGTTTGTTCTAACGAAACTGGGTGTATTCCTTAAGGCCCGTTCCCACGGCGCGTGTTTAGACGGATTCGGCTCGTAGATTGCACACGTCGTGGGACCGATAGATGCGCGTTGGCTTGGTACGGCTCAGGCGTTCCCGTGAATTGTTGGTAAATGCTTGACACATCAAAGGCCTGTGGTTCGTCTGATGACGAGCCAGTAGTGGCTCGGGCACCGTGCCACATCCACAGACACGAGTAGAACAAACCACGCGTCGTGGGATTGGTTAGGTTCGTCAATCTACGAACCAGAGGCTCGCGGATCTACAAACCTCGAGCCGTTCGCGACTTGCCATACAACAAGTCGTGGGAACAAGGCTTCAGTGACTAATTAATATGCAAGTCAAATCAGTGGTTTGTTAAGAGTTGTCAACATGGGTTAGATTTTCAACATTCTCGGAGATGCGGGTATTTGAAGGCTTCAACTATTAACATACAAGCTCTTTAAACACTATCACACTTAGGCAGGGCGCACACTTGCTGACACAAAACGTTTCGAAACATGATGAAACAAAACATCTTAAAACCACGACACAAAATAGTTTTCAAATATTTTTTCAAATAAAACATGATGAAGCAAAAACTTAATGAAACAATAAGTTTCGGTTTCTACTAAGATGGCGGTGTATAATGTTGGCGATATTGATAATTATGATAGTTAGCTATAATCTCCTGGGATTGGTTGGTTAAGCAGGAGAAAACATCATGTAGGAGATGGGTTCACCCTATCAATGAAAAAAGAATTGAGAAATGTTCTTTGGAAAATTACACAGCCATGTGTCTACATTCACTACCGGTAGCCTTTTTCGCCATTTTCAAGCACAAACAAAACAAGAATAATTAACACAGATCAAGTTTTGAAGGAGACTATCGTCACGTGACCAGAATAGCCGACTTGCGCTTGCGCAGTGGCATATTTTTCATGAAACACGTGAAACAAACTGGATGAAACATGGGAGTGGGGAAGACAGCCGCTTTGTTTCAACGTGTTTCACTGTGTGTCGACGCTTTTGTTCCGTCTTGTGCCAGCAAGTGTGACACGCGATGAAACACGACACAAAAATGCTTTGTTTCATCATGTTTCGAAACGTTTTGTGTCAGCATGTGTGCGCCCTGCCTTAATTAAGATAAATATAAAGATATTCGAATAAAAGTATCGTATTAAGGTGCGTATTCACCTGAGCATTCGTTCGTTCGCGTTCGTTCGGAGTAAAATGCTCAGTTGAATACCTGTCCGAGAACACGCGCTGAGTGGAACCGAACGCTATCGAACAACTGTCGGTTTGTTGGGAATACTCAAAGGAAGTCATTTGTTCGCCTGTGCTCAGTGGATACGTGTTTTCGCACCTGTTCGGACCGTTCGGAGGGTTTGCTACGATGGAGTGAGCCGCAGAAGAATGTTTGAGGTTAATAGATATCTATGAAGAAAACCTGGTGCTGTGGAACCCTCAACATTCATGGACTTTATTACAATAAAACTAAAAAAACACGATTCGTGGGAAAATATCGAGAAACTATCTTATAAGTTATGTATTTTGCCGCCTAAAAACAGCCACCTTATCCAACTTGCTGCCACTATCAAATCTATTTTAAGACTAAGCTCCAGTGCTTGTCCTGTTCGTGGCAAAATTGGCGGGAACAAGTTGAGCACCAGAAAATGGTCCGAATGCTCGGAGTGACGGACGTATCATTTGTTAGAGCTTGTTCGGGGTGTTCGGCTTGTTCTGTTCGTTCGAAGTAAAATACTCAAATGAATACGAACCTTTAGACTGGATTTATAGGGACGGGAGATTGGGGTTCGAATCCCGATTGAGCATACTAATTTTTTTTATAATATCCTCTGCGCGAATTGCGAGTACATTTAGTCTAAAATTCTTCATTTCTTATCCCTATTCCATTATGCGTAAAACCCGAACGGGTACTCAGATTCAAATGAGAGAGAGATTTTTAACAAAAAATCTAAAATGCTTACACACTCATTCGCAGAACAGAGTGAGCAGGTTCTGAGATCGACTCCCACTCAAACATGTTCTACTCTTATGAGCCATCAAAGTATTTGAAGCAATTTTCTCGTTTCCTCGCGCTAATGATCTGGCCCGCCGCTACCGTTAATGAAGAGCGTGTGTCGTCCCTAGGACCCATCCATCAACTCTATTCACCCCCTTTCAGCCCCGGAGCACCAGGCTACTTGATGACACCCCCGGGGGTCGACCACACTTGCCCCCTGCTCTGCCATTAACTGGAGAAGTTGGGGGTGCGCTCAAGCTGCGTGGCTTTATAGAGCCTAGATGGCAGAATAAGAACCTAGGTTCATAGCCAGCCAGGGCTGCCACGCAAACAGAAAAAAACAAAAAAATATAATCTAGGATAACTTTATTTGAATACTTTAACGTTTGACCAATAATATGATATAGGATAACTTTATTTGAATACATTAAAGTTATCCTATATTAGTGGTACAACGTTAAACATTTGAGTCCTTTATTGCGTCTAATAACATTTAATCTAATTGTGATTACACATGTTTATATGTACTATATTTTCATAAAAAAATGTTTCCGGCTAATACATTTTACATTAATTGTTCATTATTAGCAACTTTTATTTTTCAAACCTTCTCACTAAATTTGACTGTTCATAGGAGCATAACTTTATACCTTACATTTTAAAATGTTACTTGGCATTTACTTTTAGTCATTATTTTTTTTAATAATGGCTTTCTCTTTATATTGTCTTAATACTTTTTATGTATTGTAAACTTTAATATTGTCATTTTATACATAAACACATTATTTTGTCATCTTCAACACTTATAACTGTTATAAGATACAAACAACTTCCTATATTATTATACATTATACATTACTTTTTCAATTCTATAGAACATTTTATTTAAGTGTAGGCTAATTAATTACACTTTAATTAAATTATAATTTTCTTGATATTTTTTTTTCAAATATTACTATTGCATTAAATGTTATGTATTAGAACCTTTTAGTTTTTAAAACCTATTCATCATCATAAAATTGTTCAAAAATTATGACTTTATTTTTTATATTTTAAAATGTTACTTGCTAATTATTTTTAACTATCAATTTCATTTAATACTTTTTCATCATTGCCTTCATGCTTTTAGGTATAGTAAACTCTTAATTTTTTATTTGACTTAATTATCACTAATAAAATTGTTATTTGTTACTAATATCATATAATCGGCTTATTTCTCGACCACTTGGTGTGGAGATGTTTACACAAAGTTATTATTCTTTCCTTAATTAAAAGTTTTCTTCCTTTGTTAATTAATCTTAAATCTCCCCTTTCTGACAAAACCATGAATATTATACAAATTAATTAAAAAAGTTTATCATCAAACTATCAATTATTGTGTCTCCATATTTTTTGTTAAAATAGCTGCAAACCTCATTGAACCTAAACTGAGGACCTCTTAGAAGATAAACTTTTTCCCTGGCATCATTGATATCATTTTACTTTACTATATAATTAGTATTATTTTAAAGGCATTAAACATATCTATCCAAAGTGAAAGCTGCAGATCTCATTTCTTGACTTATATGAATACGTAAAATTAGATCTAGTATTTTTTTTATATAGCACTGCGTCTTACCATCTTTTCAGGTTATATACATATGCACTAATTATACTAATGAGTTACAGATGAGGAATGTTGAATTTGGAGGAAGTGTACCTGCAAATGCGTGGAGGGGGAGAGGATTTTTGGTTTTTAGAAAAAATCACACTCATTACACCTTACCGGGATTCGATCCCCGATCTCCCTGTCGTCAGCACTTTAGTCTATCGCGAGAGTTACGCCTTAGACTAGGATCCTTCAACCTTTTAAAGTCCAAGGGCCAAAGTTTATAACTCTTGTAGGCTCATGGGCCACAATACTGTACACACAGTATTAAGATTGAAAGTATTATTTTTCTTTTGGAGTCTCGAGTGTCTCGGTGGTGATGAGGGAATCCGAACACTCCCGACTATGTCCGAACACTCCCGACTATGTCCGAACACTCCCAGACTATGTCCGAACACTCCCGACTATGTCCGTACACTCCCGACTATGTCCGAACACTCCCGACTATGTTTGAGCTAACCCGAAATAGTACTCTTTTCCTTGTCTACTAGTGCAATCATTTGCCGGTTTTAGATAAATTTGTATAAAAACGTAATATTTTTCTTCGCATATAGAAGAAAAAAGTTTATAAAATAACCTAAAATACCTATTTACTTTATTATTACTAACCGCCTTGGTCGTGTAGTTATCTAACGTGCTAGTTTTGTGTTGAGCTAGACTGCTGATGACGGGGAGATTGAGGTTAGAATCTCGGTCGGGTGAACTGGAGTGGTTTTCCTAAATGGTTTTCCACTCATTCCACGCAAATGTGGGTTCACTTCCTCTGTATTCAACCTTCTCAATTCCTAACCCATTAGCGCAATTGATACTTAAGTGTATAACCTGAGCAGGTAGTAAGACGCGGTGATAAATAAATAAATAAATATTTTATTATTTAAATATGTAAAATATAAATTTTCATTTGTTATTTTTTATTTTGAGATAATTTTATATTTTTCATTAGCCAGCGGACCACAAAAAATGTTATCGTGGTCCGCAAGTGGCCCGCGGTCCGCAGGTTTAAGACCTCTACCTTAGACCATGCGGCCACCGAAGCAGATTAAATTTGGTAACTTTTATAACTATAAGATAAGGTGGGAGCGGAAAAATTAAAGCATGGTACTCCTAACGTATAGACAGACCGCCAAAACAGTTCTTCATAAATAAATACCCAATATATTGTAGAATATAAGCGGTCTTTGTAAATTTCAATAAAGTTTCAGAGGTAAGCTAAGCGATGCCCTCACAGAAGGAAAGAAATACATTACTAATTAAACTGTCAAAGTATGTTACATCACATCAAAAAACCGCTTTGGTGGCCGCTTGGTCTAACACGCTACTCTCGCAATACACTAGACTGCCGATGACGGGGAGGTCGAGGTTCGAATCTCGGTTGGGTATATACTTAGGGTGTTTTTTTCCAAAAATGTTTTCTACTCTCCTTCCATGCAAATACGGGTACACTTCCTATAAATAATACCTTCCTAATCTCTAAAACCATTAGCGTAATTAGTACATAAGCGTATAACCCGAAAAATTACGTCAAAATCTACGTTGATAGGGTCTATCGTTATTACCCTGTTTGGTGGTCGAGGGGACCAGACTGCTAAGCTCGGGGCTCGAATCCAGGTCGGGTATACTGAAGGTGGTTTAACATGAAGGGTTTCCCACCTCTTTCCACACAATTACGGGTACATTTCCTCAACTACCCAATTAGCGTGTTCAAATGTAGATAGCCAAGGCGAGTGGTAAGACATGGTAACACAAAAAGTGTGTTGTGTGACTTTCTCTCTCTTCGTCAGCTTATAGATCTTTAATACAATCCATTTATCATAAAAAAAGACAGGAAAAAAATAATAATAGATTACTTAAATATATTCATACATCAGGTCTTGTGATCTGCAGCTGTTATTTTTTTATAGATATCGCAATAGGCTATATAAAATAACACCAAAAATAGAGGAGGTAAATGTCATTAATTTTTTTCCGCAAAAATTATGTTTGTATTTTATAAAGGACCTTCTGGACCTGTACCACTCTCTCTTTCTACTTATTTCGATCCTTTCCCATCCCTCCAGTCTTTCACTCACTTGTTCTCACGTTTCCCCATCCTTTCTTAACTTACTATTTTTTGTTTCTGTTTCTTATATCAAATGACTGACATTTTTATTCGTGCAGTTCTTCAAGAAACCACCACGTACGAAGCTTACTCTCAAGCCATTTTACTGGCGTATTATTTTAATTTCATTGATAGTATTAGCTTTATATGTTGACCTTAATACAATTACTCTTGTTCTTTTTCTTCTTTGTTTTCTCGTTACGGAACTGCAATTACTTTTAACATAACGACGTCGGCTCCTTGTGTTAACAGTCGCTTTGCTAACCGCTTCTTAATATGGCTCTGTTTCATGATGGCGGGAGGATATATCGACCTAGTTTTAGAGATAGCTAGATGGTATCTCTTTTATTTGCTCAAAGGAACTAGATACATACATAGATGTGACTTCACTAACAGTATTAAACCTTGAGTCAACCTCACCACCTCAGCGAACGTGAAACCAGACGTTCTGGTTAGAAGTTATCCCATGATAAATAATGTATGTCTTCAAGGATCTAGAAACATATAACCCTACTTTACCACTCTTAAATGAATTACACAACCGGATGGGTTAAAAAAATTTTTTTGAGTTTCTCAAATCCATTTGAATTAACATATTCCAATAGTAGGAGATTATCCTTTTACTCCACAACATGACTCCTAGTAGTCGCCCCCACTCCACAACATGTCTCCTAGTGGTCGCCCCCACTCCACAACATGACTCCTAGTGGTCGCCCCCACTCCACGACATGACTCCTAGTAGTCGCCCCCACTCCACGACATGATTCCTCGTGGACGCCCCCACTCCACGACATGACTCCTCGTGGTCGCCCCCACTCCACGGCATGTCTCCTAGTGGTCGCCCCCACTCCACGACATGACTCCTCGTGGACGCCCCACTCTCAGACATCCCTCCTTGTGACACTTTCTTGTTTACACCCTCTTATAATTCACCCACATATAATATAACTCAATGTTCCCGACACTCTTGATGTCCAACTTTATCATTTTATCAACAATGTGCTTGTGAGCCAATGGGAGGGTGAACTCGTTAACACTTGTGCTATCGCGGCCGATGATTCACCCTGGTGAGCGAATGGGAGAGAGGACTGCGTCCATCTTCAGTCCTCGTGTTATGAAAGCCTTTATGAGGCGCTGGTAATCGGATTACGGGGTCCATCGCCCACTTTACTTTGAGTTCTCTTCATGTCGGGGTAGGGTATTTGAGGTTGGTCAGTCTGAACTGAAACTTATTGATGGCATTCAGGTGTCAAAGTTAGTAAGAGCTCGCATCAGGGAAACTTAAACTTCTTCTGTGAGATTGGACTGCATTTTTGAAAATGCATCAAACATATCTAAAGCTACAGGTTGTAAAGGAGTGAATAATGCCAAATGTATGGCCGGGTTGACCCTCGCACAGTTTGGAAATCAACCTTGGCGTGAGAGGCATATTATAATAACCTCACAAGAAAATCGGAACACATGTTTTGGTTTGGAAAACTGATAACTGAACTGTCGAAGTGCTCTAAATACAAATCTGGGAGCTGTTGGGTCAAATTCTCATACTCTGACTTTTGGATTAGGTTGGTTTGGACAGCTTTACTGACAAAAATAAGTTTGGTGAAATCCAGGCGCGAATTCAAGGGGGGGTCAAAGGGTCATTTGGCCCCCTGTGAAAGTTAGCAAATTAATACAAAAAACAAAATTAAAGTTCAAATTTTAGAAAGAAAAATACAACACAGATAAATTATACAATTTTTTTGTCTTTTTACGCGCAGACATCTCTTAAGCCGGGTCCACATGTGCGTTATTGTCCACGTTTATTCAATTTTCGATATGACTCATGCAAGTGTGAAAAAAATATTCGTTTTCATGTAAGAATATTTGTCGTGCATAGCGAGTAACGAACATTGTTCCGCATTGAGACGGTAGACTACCAAACATCAAAGAAGACGAATCATCGCCTGAGAGCAGTTCATCCATGAATACCGAATATTTAGTATGTGTGGACAGCAGGGGCAGCGGAACTGTGGGGGACTCTGCCCCCCCTGGAAATAATTTGCCCTTCCTTGGAATAGATTCCCCCCTATATATATTTCAAATCCTCTGATATTATCGAATATGAAACTTAAAGATGGCCTTAAATCAAACTCCAAATGACTTCTAGATGCATTCTCTCGTCAAAAGTTTTCCGGAGAAGACCGCTTTAAATATATACTAGACTAGAGGCATCTAACTGGCAGAAAAAGTCAGGGAAAGAAAGCCCTAAATAGCTTCCAAGGTAATCCAAATTTCATAAATGTCTAGGGTAGGACAACTCCAAATAGCTTCTAGATGCATGTCATTTTGAAGAATTTTAAGGCGAGGACCACCCCAAATAGCCTAGTTTCTGAAATAGTTCAATTTTAAAAATTTTGTCAGTGGAAGACCACTTCAAAGATTATCTTATAGAGGTATCTAACCATCCTAAAAAATTAAGGTGAGGATCACTCTAAATAGCTTCGAGGGGCATCCAAATTTCAAAAATTTCTAGGTGAGGAACACTTTAAATGGTAGCTTATAATCTATAAAAGAATCTAATTTAAAAAAATCAAGGTGAAGACTGCTCATAGATTCTAGAGTGAACAGTTTGTCAAAAAATGGTTGAAGAAGGGTCACTCCAAATAGTTTATAAAAACTATCTGATTTCAAAAAATCGGAGAATGATCATCGTTTAAAACATCCATAAGATCAAATATGAATGAGAAATTAAGAAATTATTAAATGGCTTTAAACAGAAATCTAACATTGTTAGTAACTGTGTTATTTATAATTATGACCCCCCTATGAAAATTATCTGGATCCCCCCCTGGTGACATCTCACGTGATCTATAGCTTGAAACGTTGTGTCGCGCATAGTCTTACACGGCGTCTCTTGATGAACACACGGGCACTGGACATGTGAGGGACACTTGCCATGGGAAGGACACTTGCATCACTTGCCATGGGAAGGACACTTGCATCACTTGCCATGTGAACGAAACTAATAAGATGAATATTTGTGTGTGTAGCGCTTCGTTCAGGCTGTCCGTATAGTAATACATTGATTGAAGATTTGTATAAATTGTTTTTGCGACTGTCAACTAAAGTTGCTTTGTCCAAGCTGCGACAGTTACCTGCGACTGCTGCTGGAGTCGTGCGGCTACGGCCGCAACAGACCGTGGTGACACTAGCCTAATGGGACAGTCGCATGGGGTGTTTTCTAAGACGCGTCTCCAGCCCGTAACCAATCTATTTCGAGATGTATGAGAGTACAGGTGATGCGAGTGACAGTACCACATCCTGTGAGTTGGTCATTAACAACTCTAAATTTTCGTTGTTTAATTAAACAAATATCAACACAAATATTCATTAACAAATACGAAACACTCTAGCACTGTCGCTGCGGCTCTAGTCGCAAGCACTGCTCACTCCACCAGTGCTGTGACACGAGTCGCCATCGCCTTGTGTTGCAGACCAAACTTAACCAGCGCATGTGCAAATACTGCAACTCCAGCCGCAGTCGCATCTTGGACAATGCACCTTTAAGGTGGGGGTGTAAGTAACGTGGAAAAAATGTAATATTTTTTTTACAGTTTTTGTATCAACACTTTTTTTTTTTTTGCACAAGAAATCAAATGGTGATATCAACAGTTGTTGAATTTTTGTCAAGGGTGTNTTTTGCACAAGAAATCAAATGGTGATATCAACAGTTGTTGAATTTTTGTCAAGGGTGTCCTGGAATTTAATGACAACTTTTTATCTTCATTTAAAAAGTTTGTCATTTAATGCTGCTATGCTCAAGACAAATACTACCACAACTTTTGATATCACCATGTGAAGAAAATTAAACTCCACGTGTCTACTGAAGCAATATTTGATTTATTTTGGCCAAAAAAGGTTTCCTATAAAAACTGTAAAACACCGACCTTTTCTCGCCTCCCCTACACTCCCTCCTAAATTAACATTGACACTTTAATAAATTATAAGGTTATTATAATATTGAGGTTTTCTATTACTCTTTACTTGAATATGATCTCACATTGACATTCCACCTGAACACTTAAACAGAACTTGTAAACGTAGGCCTATTTTTGTATGATATGACTATACCACTGAGCTGCCTACGTTTTCCCACCCGTGTCATTATTTGGTCTGGTTTCCCGGTGGCGGTTAGGTTTGAGATATGAACCCCAGTTAGGCACACTCAACTAGTTTTTCCTAAATTGTTTCCCACTCTCCATCCACGCATTTGCTCTCATCTGTACCCCATTTGCTCAAATATGCGAATATCATGACAGGTGGTAATAAACCCACAGAGAACACGGACAAACTACTGCGTCTTACTACCCGTTCGGGCTATATGCTTATGTACTAATTACGCTAATGGTTTTAGGGATTAGGAAAGTTATATTTATAGGAAGTGTACCCGCACTTGCTTAGAGATAAAGTGTAAAACTTTTTTTTAAATACCCTCAGTACACTCGACTGAGATTCGAACCTCGATATCACGTCACAGGCGGTCTAGTCTACTGTGAGAGTAGCACCTTAGTCCGTAGCGAACTGAAGCGAATACATCTAGAGTTAAAGGAATCAATAATTTTTTTTTTAAATATGTAAAGATGAAAGTTTCATGCAGTGGCGGCTTGCGGCCTACTAAGTAGGTGAAGGTGGTGTGTTAGGGGAGGCGGCACCTTGAGCCTATTACATTATACATAAAGCCATCAAATAGTGTGTTGGGGGACGAGTGGGTGCTTAGGTGGAGCAACCCTTAACATTATTTTAATTATTTTATTAATGATATACTGAAAATAAAATCTAAACAAATTATAGCAATTATTAGAAATGAAACATTTTCGGTAATATCGGATCTTAGTTGAAGAGGATGTGTTTGGTAAGGCTTAGGTTATTTTAATGTTTAATGGGGTATTAACATATTTAGTCTACAGCAGACACTCGTGACACATTAAACCACAAAGCGCCGTAGTCGAAACGTGATTGATGATATTACCGGTGTTAATGTCTATAGGGGAAATTAAATTGAAATGGAAATTTTAAAACTTTGAAGATTTCCATTGCATTCTTTCCATTAAATAACTGACAATTTTTTCCAGGATTTTTTTTCTTTTAAATTTTTCAAAACGGATTTTTTTTCCGTCTCACATACCTATAGTCCTAAATGATCTCTATACGTTTTCTCAGTTATTTGTAGCTTGTGGACCAAGTCGATATCGAAGCAGTAATGAGTGTTGAAGTAATTTCCTGCTGCGCCACGTCGCAAACTCCCCCCCCCCTCCAACTCCCAACGCCCGCCACTGATCACACGTCACAACACCCGCGTCTCCCTCCCTTGATTAAGCTGACGTCATAAGAGCAGCAATAATCGGGTGTTGTTTCAGGGGCGGGTACCGCATTATCCCTCGGGGGGTGTGTGTTGCTGTATCACTGAGATAAACACCTGCCCTTGTTTACTACCCCCTCCTCCTCCCTCCGGTCTAGGGCAAGGGGTGAGAGGTGGGGGTAGACGTGCGCTTTTGTCTTTCGTCTAAACTTTGTTGGAAGCAATTACATTTTCACTGAACAGTTGTGATTGTTAACCATAGGCTTGCCAGAGACACGTGATTGGTCGAAATAATCATAGTTTATATATGTGATTAACACACGGGGGAACCAGCTTTGGTGGCCGCATGGTCTAAGGTGCTACTACCATAATAGATTAGACTGCACAAGACCGGGAGGGGGGGGGGTTCGGGACTCGATCCCGGTCGAGTGTTCCGAGGGTGGTTTTTCTTAAATGGTTTTCCGTTCTCCATCCACGTAAATGCGCGTAAACCTCCTTTAAATTCAACCTTCCTAAACCCTAACATATTAGTGTAATTAGTACATAGGCGTATAACCCGAACGAGTAGTAAGACATGCTGCTAAAACAAACAAACAAACAAACAAGTTATCGATGCTTAGCGAACTCTGAATCATCCATATACAGATATTGCTTTCGCGCGCCATAAAGAATAAGGACAGTTATATATACAGGGTGGGGCGGAAACAATTAGCTGATCTATGCTGAGGAAATGATGGACAACGTGCTGAGGTTTGTCTGACGTCCGGTAGAGGTCACCTGAGTGATATTATCTTCAAAAAGTGAACAAATGTAATATGTAGTTTGCTTTTATTTAGCTATGAATATTTAAGGTTTCAATTAAAGTGTTTATTTTCATGTTACTAATTGTTTCGGCCCAACTCCGAATAATTGATGTCCAGACGTAGGCCAACTCTCCATTTTACATGGACTGCTTGTTAATCGTATGCTGGAAGATACTCGGGCCTAAATATTAGAAAGCTCCATCCCCCATGGGCGTAGCTCTGACGAGAGGGTAGGAGGGGAGGTGGACAAAATGTAGGAAACTACAATTTTCAGGAACATTTTTCGTGTCTTAATATAAAATGTATTTTGAATTTTAGACAGTTGTTCACATAAAAAAGACTAGTGACACTGAGCTCCAAATAAAGAAAGATGATCTAGACCAGGTATAAACTCAAATATTCGATTGGATTGGAGCTCTAGCATGTGTATAGAGTCATAATAAAAATATTTATACGGATTGGAGAGTAACTAGACTGTTCTCTATTGAGACTCCTCATGAACATTTTTTTAAATAAGATTGAAGGTTTACTAGATA
>CABFWB010007804.1:11255-21981 GCA_902151455.1 Timema bartmani
ATTATAAAATCATAATTTCACAACCAAAACAGTAGTTACACTTCATCTAAGTCACTGATAAATAAACACAAATACTCTTACGCAATTATATAATTATTGCAATATTATTGTTATTAAACGGCTGCAAAAACGTATATCAAAAGAATTTACCAATTTAAATAAATATAAGAGTCACTAGAATAAATTAATATAAAATCAGAAACTTATGATACAGTTAAATGGACGTACAATTCCACCTCATCTAATTCACTAATAAATATACACAAATACTCTAATTAATTATATTAATATAGCAATATTATTGTTACTTACCGATTGCAAAAGCGTAAATCAAAAGCTTGTCTGTCTTTTTTATGATGTTAAGCACACAAATTGTAAATTTTTAACCAGACTCGTAGTCTACAACGCGGCTAAAGACGAGCTCTGAGGGACGACTTCATATTGTCGCCAATTTGGTGGCGCGAGCGGTTGTATGACGTACAAAAATAAATCCATAATCGCAATTCTGCCATATGACGCCCAACGAACGACATTTCACCGTATTGTCGCGTCATTGAGATCCATAATCGCCTTGCAGGTTAGCAGCCAAGGTCGTCAACGGAGAAGCCAAAAGCTTCGGTGCAGGACTGAACGGCAAGGGGAAGGGAAGAAAGAAGTAAGGAAAGGAAGAGAAGGGGGAGGAATGAAGGAGAGAGAAAATAAGGAGAAAATAAGGAATAAAAAAGGTGAAAGGAAAAATATAGGATAGGTTTGTCCTGCACGAGGTACGTCCTGTACAGAAGCCTCCCCTTGAAGTCGCCTCTTACGACAAGCAGGGGTTACTGCGGGACTACTCTAAACCTTTTCCCGCAGGGGGGAATGTGACAAATACTGTGACATGCTGCTTAGTAAGCTTGCCCTATGGCAAATGGGCCCCCTTAAACATTAGACAATATGATAAACAGGTTCATGACCTTATAGTAACTTGAAAATATAATAGAAGCTCCAATATTATTACTGTAAGCAACTAAAATTTACGTTGTATTACTATCTTAATAGTAAGTAATTTTAAGTTATTTACTGACAAATGATTTAGATATGTTTGCTGCGTGGCGTTTAGTAAATTCAGCTAAAACAAAGTTGAGGGAACAGACAATAACATTTAGTAACGTTCCGAGCAAGGCATTGAAATTAGTATATAAATGTAATGCCAAGATTTCACAGTTGAATATGGATGAAATTCAAACAATGGAAATGGACTCTCTGGAAACAGCATTGCCAGTTAAGAGTCAGTGGAAGAAAAAAAGGAAGATGAGCTTATAGATTATGGATATTTCTCAGGTTCTTAAGCTAATTTTCGAGTAAATATGTTTATCTTATTAATGGATAGCATTGTACACTATCCAGTCACTAGATACACGCTTCGAACCCAAAGATTGGTATAAATATTTATCCTGCTTTGACTCAACAAAGTTTAATATTATTGCAGATAAGGGCCTTGAGGATAAAGCAATGGAAGGTATTATTAGCTGTCTCCCCAAATTAGCGAAGATCAAGTTATATTGGAATTATTTTCTTTTGATTCGAACTTTGATGTATTTAAGTTATTGCTTATTGATGGTTAGAATATGTATTCCACTTGCAACAAGTGTAAAATTGATAGCACTAGCCCATCGTGTGTACTAGAAATTCTGTAATCCAACAGACTTCATGACAAGACATATCATAACCTTTATTAACTTTATAAAGTCATTTGGATACTATTAGTTACTCAAGTCCAATGTGTGAGGTCATTTTCAAAGCTAAAGATCATAAAGACATGGCTAAGAAATTCACTATCAGAGGAGAACTTGGAACCAAACATATTGCTATCCATTAAAAACGAATTGTTAGGTGAATTGGATGCAGAAGCAATTATTGACAGATTCACCCAATCATCTAGTAAATTCAAACAATTACTCTTAATATATCGGAATGCAAGAAATATACTTTCGAACTACCTGTTAATGTGTAAAATGTTCAGTACAAGCAGACTATTTAAAAAATATCCATCATTTATTTAAAATTCAACCAAAGCAATCTGTCTTTACATTTAGTAACCACTGTATACTGCAATTACTAAAAAATATATACATTTCACAAAAATTTTAATTGTACCTTTTTTCCACTTATATATTTTTTGAAAATGTTATTTCTTATAAAAATTAAATGATAATTTTGGAGTTGTGGGTGGGCCCCCTTTGTCTCCTGGCAACCAATAATTTAAAACCCAGTACGCCACTGCCAAAATAGATTAAAGTTTCATGTGTCATTGATTTTCCACAATCCAATTTGCACTCAAATATCATGTTTTAACACCTTGAAGTTCAGGGTCTTAAATTAGATTTTACTTGCCATTTAGCAGGTTATTTGCAGCATACATCCACTAACTCAATCACAAAATAGATGAGTTTAAAGAAATGAAGATAAAATATAAAACCATTAGACCTAATGTCACATGTGCAGGTAAAAAATTTATATGCAATTCCTAAATAGCTATGTTGTAAAATCACTTAAAATGGATTCCCACTCTACCTGCTGCATAATTATTTTAAATTAAACCTTCTGCATCCCTCTCCACATAATAAAATGTGGATAGCCAGAGAGGGCAAAAAAAAACTTGAAATGTTATTGCATTAAAAACTTCATTTAAGCTAGTTATTTCTTGTGAAATTTTATGTTTACGGTGGCATTGGGGGACTTTTAAACACCCTATAAAAAATAGTGTAGGTTAATGCCAACCCAATATTAGTTTTTGTTTAAAATCCCCCCATCTTAGAATGAATAGGGTGGGTTAAATGTTGTAAATAAGTTTTTGCTAATAAGTATTGATGTAGACTGTTTAATATTTTTATATAGAGAACTCGCTTTGTGAATTTTCTTTGCAAGTGGATGTAAACTAATGTAATTCCAGCATTGTTTTGAACATAACAACTTAAAGTTACCGGTATTGTATTGTATTTTTCACACATTATTTTAGTTTCTCCATACTTATAGGGCAGATAGAATCATCAAATTTGGCATGCTTATGGCAATCGGATGTGCCAATATGCCCGCCAAATTTTATGATTTTAGCTGTCCCATAAGTGTCAGAAAATTAAAAAATGTGTGGAAAATGTGGAAAATTAACCTCAAATAAAAAAATCTAGCTCTATCTAAGGCATAACTGATGCGAGATACGACAAAAAGTAGTAGGACCAAACTTGTGAATCTCGTCAAATCCGTGGCTGCTGGTGTATCAGTTTTTTGATAGGTCTTACCATCTAGTCACAAGAGACCTCCAAAGAAAGGCCCGCACCAACTTTAAAGTAGCTCTACCATTTTACATTTTTTTCAGTGGTTAAAAATGAAATTTTTGTACTTTTTGGAATTTTTTCATTGGTTACAGGCTAGAAGCTATAAGTTTGCCAAATTTCAAGTTTCTAGCTCATCTGGAAGTGGGTAAACAATGTCAGTGAGTGAAGTGAGTCAGCCATGTGGCTTTATAGTAATATAATAACATAAAAACATATGCTTGAATAATTGACCACTTAAACTTATATTGGAATAGTTACAAAAAATAAAAAGTAGAATTCATAGAATTTATATTTAAAATTTTGGGAGCAAAACACTAACAAGTCATGATAACAGTAGGCCTATAGTTTTTCTTTCAAGGGAGGTAAAGTGGACCTTTATTGGGTTATTTTAGTTACACTTCAAACCATATCTAAGAACTCATGTAGGGGTCACTTAAAAAATGAGTCCTATAATGAATAAAGATTAAATAAATCTTACAATTATTTTATGAAAAAATAAAAAACATACATATCATAGTCATCCCACTGCTGTCATTTGTTACACTTTGCCTTTCTCTTTTGGATATTTGGGATTCAAACCCCTGACCTCCATGTCTTCAGCAGGCCAGTCTCACATGAGAGTGATGCCTTAGACTGTTCAGCCACTTAAATGGGTTTAATTAAAATTATTCATATCTATTATACATATCAATATATGTTTTATATATAATTCTTATGCTAAATATTAAATTCAACATAAATTAGTGATTTTGGGATTTAAAAATTAAGAAAATCCATCCAACACCTGAAGGTCCTTCTCAGTGTTGCCAACTGAACACTTCAATTACATACAATTTATGACAATGTGTGTGCTTATACTAGATTGTGTTTCAATACATTACATGTCACACTACATACATCTTGCAAAACATTAGGTGTCTTTTAGTGATTTGCTAAAAAAAAAAATCCATTTATGGCTGATAGTCAAGAAAATTAGAACTGTTGAGTCAAATTATCATTTTTCACTTAGCTATGTACTAGTAGTAGTTTTTTTGACACAACTTCATTAAATTTTTGAGCCCCTTTTGCAACAAAAAGGGGTTCAAGAATATAAATGTATCAGGTATTTGTTGGGGCTCGAGAGAAACAGCCATTTTGATAAAGGACTAGGTTAAGTCATTTTTGAATAGGTTTCAAAAGCTGGGTGTTTGTATCTTGTGTTGTATCCAGTCCAAAAACATTAACCAAGCTGAGCCGTGTCTTAGAGTGATGTGTCCCATACGGCCCATATTGGGTTATTTGACTTTGTCATGGTACAATATTTCATTCATTTTGACTAAACACACAAGTAAATGAAGAAATGAATGACACTAAGATTTATAAATTCTGATAGTTTTAATAAATATTACATTCAAACAAAATTCACCAAAAACTTGCCCAAATAACTTTTGGAAAGTAAATATTAACGCTGGCGTGTAGCTTACTTTTGATCCTGCATGCTAAAAGGCAATGACGATGTTCCACTAGAGTATAGGGGAATAACGAATAATGCCCAAGACATTACATTTTTGTGGAATAAGGCTAAAGATACTCTGGGATGCAGAATATGTCCGAACGCGCTAAGGAGGTTGAGGAGAAATTAAAGCAGTCCTGGAGAAATTTGGGGCATGGAAAAGTCCAACAATTTTGTTAAAGTTTCTAGTATATTCTGGTTCTGATAGGGTAGTTTCATTTGTATGAAAAACAAAGACCGATGACACTCAATACCCGACACTATCAGTATGTGCCATAAGAGACAAAGGGAAAATCTAATAACTCAACCTGGCTAATGGCATGATTGAGTGATATGAGTCATCAGTCACCTAACCTACCGTGAGTGTTTGGTAGATATGGCGGGCAGGCAGTGGAGGGTAGGGAAGGGTGAGCAATGGTTTGTTTTAGTTTGAATTCAGTCACCTGTTATATCGCAGCCTAATTACACGGCGATGTGCGCGCAGTTTATTTAAAACTCGTGACATGCTTGTGATAATTGTGTAGCCATGAAATTGTTTTTGATGAACCTATTAAGGTTTTTACATTGTACAATAGATAAATGTTTATAAAAAAATTAGTTTAGTGCAAAACAAATGTTTATTATGTCGACTTTTAAGAGCAAACAAGACATCAACTGTGATTATTGTGAATGGCGTGGCAGACGTGATAAACTTGAATATCAGGTTGCTAATAAACATCCCCATTAAAAACCATGAAGTAAGGATCAAGGGAGTATTGCAAGTTTTGTAAAACGTAAATTAAGTGATCAGGAAAAACTCATAGTCGTAAATAGCGGTAGTATTTCCCCTAGTGTGGTTGATAGTTATAGACCTTGCAAAAGACACTAGATTATTGGGGAGTAATGCCCAAGAAACTGTACTATTGGAAAATAATGCCAAATACACTAGATTATTAGGGAATAATGGCAGGACTGGAACAGTCTCTTTTCTCACTATTTGTCACTTATTTGAAATGTTTAGACTATTTGTCACTTCATCAAAATAGCAATTTTTGACTTATTAATAAATTTTAAAAATATATTAGCTAATTCAAACAGTAAAAGATATAACATTTTAATCCTTGAAGTGCAACTGGTTGGTTAGAAAATCAAATGATCTTCTTGCAGCCAACATTGAAATCGAGTACTGGTCGCGCTAATGCTTAACCATACCTAAGACAATCAAACTTTTCAGCGCAAAGACCCTATTGGAACATGGCTATAGTTCTCTAATAATTATTTCTTAAATATAATAGCCACAAGAAATTTCTCAACTCTTTATATAAGTTAGATATCATATTCTGAAAATTGAAAAATGACACCTGGACACGGGAAAATATGAGTGAAGAATGACCCTGGGCACGAGACGAATCCTGGATAGCTCAGTGGTTAGAGCATTGGCGTACCAAGCCAAAGGTACCGGGTTCGATTCCTGTGTCCAGGTGTCATTTTTCAATTTTCAGAATATGATATCTAACTGATGTAATTACCATTAATATAGCTCTGGCTATTTACTCTTAATCTCTATACAAGGAGTAATTATTAATTCTTAAAGAATTTAAGTAAAAGGAGAGTAAACCAGCATTTTTTAATATAATAACAATAAATATTACTATTATCATTATTTGGAGAGGTTAGGATGGCTGTAAGGGGAGGAAGCCAAATTAGCTCATAACCACCCACAAAATGCATTATGAAGAGCATATGAACTAATAATTCATTGCATTTATAATCGTTTGGATGCTTAAATGTCTAATATAAGCATTATTTGGGTTGTTGTAGGTATTTAATAATTAAAAAGGTTAATAATTTTTTTAAATTAATACAATTATTTTTCTTTGTTCTAGGTGTTTTCCTAATTGAAAATATTAGGAGTGTGTTTTGATTTCCACTACAGAAATCAAACCACTATGGGAAAGTGTAAAGTGAGGCGTGACTGGTTAATGAAGGAGGATTCTGTTGGATACAGTGTCAGACTGGGGCAAAATACACAATGAAGAGGAAATATTTTGTGTGGTATGCTCACGTTTATTCAGTGTTGTTAGCAAAGGATTTCAAGTTGTGGTTCAACATGCTTCAACAGCGAAACATCGTCAGGAATACTGCTTACAGCTACACCCATTACAGCTGTGACTTGTTCCTGTTAATGGTTCTAATCTTGAATATGTGAAACCAAGTTCATCTAGTAGCACTTTAACTCCTGCATGTGTACAATTGTACAATGTTAAAGCAAAAGCTTTGAATGCTGAACTCATCTGGACGATTAAGACTGTATCATCAGATTACTCTGCTTCATCATGTGAGGGTACGGTATAAAAGAAGTTTTTGAAGCTATGTTTCCAGGTGCTGTCCCAAGTGAATTTTCATTGTGTAAAACAAAGTTAAGATACCTAATTACCGATGCGCTTGGACCATATTTTAAAGATGAAATGGTAGAAGACTTGAAGAATGCACATTTCACTCTGATGTATGATGAAACTACAAATTCAAGTGGAATGAAGGAACTCCAGACTGTTGTACGGTATTGGTCCGAAACTTTTAATAAATTGGTGTTCCGACTTTCACAAACTTTTTTTTATGGGAAAGGTAACTGCTGAGGACATTGTGAAAAATTTCAATTTAGCCATGGACAAAGTAAATTTGTCTAGAAGAAATTTGCTCATGCTGGGTTCTGATGGCCCAAATGTCAACAAAAAGGTTGCAAGTTTAATTAATGAAGGATTGATCACATACGAATGGAAAGCATCACTTATAGATGTTGGAACATGCAACATTCATATTGTTCACAATGCTTTTTTAAAGGGACTATCCAAAATTGGAGAAGATGTTTCTCCGCTGGTACTTAATTTGTATAATTTTTTTGATGGATGGCTTTTAAGGCGACAGGAATTTAAAAAAATCCAAAGTGAAGTTGGTGTTCCTAATAATCAGTTTATAAAACATGTTCCATCAAGGGGGTTGACACTGTTAGGAGCTGCTGAGCGTCTCTTGCAACAGTGGCCAGCAATACATTATTATTTTTTAGGTTAATTCCAGATAAATGGAATTTTCTAGTACAGACAAACAGTTTTGCAAGCATACGAAAATTGCTTAGGAAACCTTCCATTTAAGCTGAAGTATACTTTGTATGTTCTAATGCCGAGACTTTTACTAGGTTCACCGAGACATTTCAACATGAAGAGCCCATGACACACTTGCTCCAAAGTGAAGTAACCCATTTGGTACTTACTATTATGATGAGAATATGTAACAGAATCTATTCCAAAAACACTTTGTAAAAATGAAGACTTTTTCCAACAAGATAAACTTGTTCCACAGAGATATGGTACAAAATCAAAATATCAAAGAAGAACTCTGTAGCTTTTCTGAGAAAAAAGCGCTTCAATCTTTGCTTTCTTGTCAAAAGCACTACATTGAATTGTGTAGGTACTTAATTCAAAAGACTTATATATCAAAACAAAATATACTTAGTCATTTAAAGTGTCTGCACCATGATGAAAGACAAAACAAGGAAAGCTGTACAAATATTGTTAAGGTTACCAATGCACTACCTTTTGAAGTCAAATGTGAAGCTTTATGTGATGAATGGAAGTTTTTGGAGATTGGAGAGATTAAGAACATAAAGGAAAAACATGTGTATTGATGATTACTGGCACCTAAATTTCATTATTAATACAATGACTGGAAGACAAAAATATCACAAAGGATGTTAAAGCAGCTTTATCTTTATCTCATGGAAGTGGGGATGTAGAAAGTGGATTCTCAATTTCTGGCAGAGTTTTGACAGATGCTCGTTCTTGTATGTCAGAAAGAACATTTATTATTATTTAGTACCACGTCTTACTATCCGTTTGGGTTATACGCTTAAGTACTAATTACGCTAATGGATTAGGAATTGGGAAGGTTGAATTTAGAGGAAGTGAACCCACATTTGCATGGAGGGAGAGTGGAAAACCATTTAGGAAAAACCAGCCCCAGTTCACCCGACCGAGATTCGAACCTCGATATCCCCGTCCTCGGCAGTCGAGCTCAACCCGACTAGCACGTTAGCCAACTACGCCACCGAGGCGGGTAGAAAGATCATTGAATGCTACATTGCTTGTGGAAGATGCATTAAAACTTCACTCCAATAAACCTAATTACATATTGATCACACAAAAATTAATGAGCCTTGCAAAAGTCACTCGTAAAAGTTACCAGAATTATTTGGATAACGAAAGAAAAGCTAAAGATAAGCTGCTAAGGAGTACAATATCTTGATAAAGCAATATGAAGAAAAGAAACGTAAACTTGAAGAGTATAAATCCATCAGTACACGAGAAGATATGTTATTTTCAAAAAAAGAGGAGGCTAACTCATAGAGTAAAACTACTGACAGATTGTTGCCTGAAATGAGCATGAAATTAAAATTTGCACTGGAAAAGAAAGATTTTGGAGAGGCAGAAGTGGCTCATGCCATGTTATATGGACTCAATAAAGTGAGAAAAGAGGTTTCAATGAAAAAAGATGTAGAAAAAATACAACATGTACATGAAAAGAAAAAAACTAATCTTATAACATCATTTTTTTAAGAATGCACCACCAACGTGTTAATTTTTTTGTTAGTGTTGTATTTATATTTTAAATATAGCTGTTTAAATGTAATCAATATTTTATTATTATCATATGTAATAATTTAAGTTTTGTTTGAAAATAAAGAAAACCATAAAATAAAAGAGCTAAGGGGAGGTTGGGGTGGATACTCTTTTATCTTATGGTATGAAAAATTACAATGTGTAAATATTTTAACTATTTTATCACCTTTTGTCAATTTTTTAACGTCAATTAGGTCACTTTTTTTAACAGATTAGTCACTTTACCAACTATTTTCAAGCCATGCTGGCAGTTCCAGCCCTGATAATGCCTAAGCACCTTATCAAATTAATATTGTATTTTATTTAAGCTGGAAAAACATTAAAAATTTAACACTATTATTATATTCGCAAGGAAATGGCGAATCGAATTATAATATAATAATTAATTTATTATATATATATAAATTATTTTACTATTACAACATTTAGACAGCATACCAAAATATAAGTCCAGACAAATATAAAAGGTTTGAGCCATAATACCTTAGGCCCTACGATATGACATCTTCTGTCATCTTATAGGCCTACTGCAAAAGGAAAATCCTTTATTTTATGAATATTAATTGAGATTCTAATTTATTAATGAATGGATGTAGCAAGGTTAGATCAAGTCAGTTGAGTAGTTATTACAATAAAGGTTATGTTAAGTTAGGTTGGATAAGTAGGCCCGAGCTAATAATAGGCCTATATTTAAATGTATGTACGCTATTTAGACTTAAAATATGCATTAGACCTATTATTTTATTTTACTTCTTGTCTTCTAGTGGGTGTGTCCATTCGAATCTTTACCAGGTTTTCAGTTTAGTTGTAATGGAGTCTTGTGTGAGTTTGCTAGTGGATGTGCAAGAGTCTTTTTTGATTAGATTTAAAAAAAAAGTATGGTTACCCACTTAAAATAAATATGTCTGATGCAAAAGAGATTAAAGTGTAGTCGCTGCAGACAGTTTGCATATTAATAAAGATTCAAAATTTGAACTCGATAAATCTCTCTGGCGTCCCACCTGTCATTGTGTCAAACCCCTTTCTACGTAGAATTTTTTCGAGAATATATAATATAATATGAGATATATATTTATCTCATACAGGGTCAAGTAGTCAAACGGCAAGATTCCAGGAAGGGCTGGTGAGTGGTTGTGAGAGCGAGAGACTCGACCTTGGGCGTCTATAGAGTCCAGCGTTTCCCAAAAAGTGTTCCGCGGAACCCTGGGGTTCCGTGGAAGGGTCAGAGGGGTTCCAAGTTCTGTCTGAGAATTAACTAAAACGTTCGT
>CABFWB010007805.1:6238-21976 GCA_902151455.1 Timema bartmani
CAAAGATTGCAAAAAATGATCAACTCTAGGGAAAGAGTCAAACTCCCGATATCAAACCGTTTGCACCATAGTTCTGGCTTCTGAAGAAACGTTGATAATTTATCATGCATATTGAAAATAGTGCCATTTAACCCTGAAGTGAAAGGCTTTTTCAGCCAATTTCAGTTGAAGAGGCATTTATTTGACATTGTCACTTTTTGTGAATGTTTGTGATTGCATTCAGGAGCAACTTCTCCCACCTGCGAAGCAACGTTGTTCTTTACTCCACACATTGCGGGCGCTTCATTAATGCCTATCCCAACGCATTTTTTTTAGCCCACATCATGTGTTACGAAATAATTGTTTATCAAACAAAAAATAACCTTTCCTGTACTGTACGCTATAAGGGATGGGTAGAAAAAGATTCAAACTTCGTATATTTATCTCACATAATGTCAAAAGTTGGCACACACCTTGCACGTCCGTGGTTTCTTCCAACTAGAAAAATACTTACTAGCACGTGCTCGAAAGGGTAACGCCTCCTCCACATTGCACTGTATCATTCGACAAAGAAATGTGGTTGATTTCTCTCTCTAATTTTTCTCCCCAAGTATAATGTTTGTCATCAGTTTTGCTTCTTGCTTTACAAGTTTCTCAGCCATGGCACTACTTTCACAAGTTTTCGCTACGAGCAAAGCAACTTTGAATGGTACTTCTGTAATTTTGGTCTATTCTCCACCCTTATCAGCGCAAGTAGTTGACTTCTGTAATTTATGTTTATTTACTTCATTAATAATTTATGTT
This sequence comes from Timema bartmani, assembly GCA_902151455.1. NCBI lineage: Eukaryota > Metazoa > Arthropoda > Insecta > Phasmatodea > Timematidae > Timema > Timema bartmani. The sequence goes on from CABFWB010007805.1 coordinate 7,022, forward strand.
TGTTTTGGAAAAATTCATTTGTTTTACCGGATAGCTTTGCTTTGTTTGAAAATGCCACGAAAGTTTTGAGGGTTAAAGAATGCCTGCCTCGAATAATGATCCAACCCACATTTTTTCTGATGTTGAGATTATGTTGGAATAGTGATCTATCCCTCACAAGATGCTATAATCTTTGGTCAGACAGAGCATATATTGTTAAGTAAAAGAATGGTGGCTTTGCAAATTTGGTAGTACTGAGAATAATGATCCAACCCACATCAAGATGGTGGACCATAGTGGTGTTGTGTTAAGAGATAGTGTGAATAAACAGTTGAACAATGGAAGAAGATTAAAGATAAGGAGTGTGAATAAACAGTTGAACAAGGGAAGAAGATTAAAGATAAGGATAACAGAGTGGCAGGACACGTTAGGTAAGGCAGCAAGGAATTCTGGAAACCCTTATAAAACAAAAAAGGTTGTTTTCAAAACTGGAAAACTTTCGTCAAATGAAGTGAGTAGAATACTTATAAAGCCCCAGGCAACTCCAAAACTGACCTAGAGCAATCAAAGGCAGCATTAAGGAGGCCATCAGGAATCATATTAATTATATGCCCAAACAGGAAGACACTATTCAAAATACTAAATGAAAACTTTTGCCTTAGTTCAGAACTCAATGTAAATAAAATGTAAAATCTGTTTCTTGAAAGAAATCCTGGAGTAAAATGTACTCTTAGCTTGTACAGAGACATTTTCCGGAGTTATTTTAAACTGAGGTTTGGTGTGCCTAAGTCAGATACATGTACTTATTGTGGTGAGATGTAATGCAGCTTGTGTTAGCAGCTACTGAAGAGAAACTAACTGAAATCATACATAAAAGCAAACTACATCACATGAAAGCAGAAGCTGCCTATAAAGCCCTACAAGAAAACACACAGCCTGCTAAACAATACAGATTATGTTGTATTGTGCACTGATATGCAGCAAGCGTTGTTTTGTCCAGCTTTACAACACTCAGACGTAGACGCAAAATAGCATGATCTAATGCACCCTAAAGGGGAGCACGAGAGCAAATTTCAACACGTACCGACCAATTGGTCACACCTTGTGGTTTTCGGATATTTAACCGACGGGTTGTCGCATTTCGCGAAATTACGGAAACAAAGAAAAGCATATTATTAATATTAGTGAAAAAACAAAATTGTGGATAACCGAATAAGGGTTTTTTAGAGCTACGTACGGAGACACTACTCTATGGGGGGCTGGGTGAGAGCCTCCCAAACCACTGTTGTCACATCTCGATTATCCGAGCAGGGCTTTGGGACGTCGATGGCACCCTCCAGGGTCGATGACGTAATTCCCAAGCCTCTGGATAAGAAGATTGGTGGCATCGGGAAGTGTGTCGTAAGACTGCGCCAGCTTCCGGAAGTGGTCCATGATGGTAGGCATATCCAGGTCTCAGTGCAGAGTCACATTCCGAACATACCAAGGTGCGGTCACAATGATCCTCAGACACACGCTCTGGAACGCCTGCATCCTCCTCATATACATGTCCGCCGGTGGCCCCAAGTGGGATTACAACACTCCTCCGTCTTTCCATTTATAACCAAGCTGTTCACAACATGGCAACAGATAATATCTACATGTTCCTCTGGCATGAATAAATTGCCAAGCGGGGATCTTCGGAAGTATCATCGTGTCTTCTGAAATATACCATTCTTCGTTTTGAGCCACTGAAGCAAGGAGAAATGAGGCATCTAGTGATTTGGTCAGACAGATGTGTCGGCCAAAATAACTGGCGATGTGTTTCTCCATATCACTATATATACAACGTGTTTCTAAAACATTGCATCAAACTTTGGCAGGATACTCCTTGGGTGAAATTAGTATAATTCTCATTAGCAACCTAGGGTCCATCTTCAATATTAAGGGCGGTATACACCCCTAAAGACAGAGCTAAAAACGACTGTTGTGTGAAATATTATGAAAACTGCTTAGGGTATTACAACGAATCTTTGTATACTACTTATTGAAACCTTGATCATTAATAAACTAAATGTGCTGTTACCGTTACCCACCCCCATCATGTAAAAAAGGGGGGGTTGTAACACATTTTTTCTAAAATAAAATATGTCAGAGTAAGTATTACCAATTTTTACTTAAGATTACAAAACAGGGAATCAAAATTAACAAAAAAGGTGTCTTGGAGAAACTGTCTAGCTTTCCCCGTTTCTGAGATAATCACACAAGTTTGAGATCAGAGCCAAGTGCAAATGCCTGCCAGGTAGGCAGCCAGAATCGCAGTTTTATTTCGCAATGCAGTCGTTTAACCATTTTTACCGGCACGTGTGACTATGTATCACGTACATTTGGTAAACAAGGCTGGTTTGTGTGTTATGATGGAGAAACTCTGATACTTTTCCTTCTTCATAAGCTCCGATGTGTTGCTATTTATTACATTAGTGAGTTATGCTTACACAGTTCACACTTGGGTGGGATTTTATTCATTACACTCACTGGAATATTGAAAGCTACATTAAGAAATACAAATTGTAGTTATTGCATGTTTTAGTTCCTAGCTTCAAAAGCAGATTCATAGCAAGTGTTCAAAATGGTGGCCCCTAACGTTATTGCAATAATTGAGGCGACGTATCAATGACTGGCGTACTCTTTCGAAAACACGTGGAGTTTCTTGAACCTTATCACATGCAGCAACTATCCTGGCTAACAGGTCTTCCTCAGATTCAACAGCTGTCTCGTACACCAAAGCTTTGAAAAAGCCCCACAGAAAGAAGTCTAACGGATTTAGGTCAGGAGAGCGTGGTGGCCACGCAACAGGCCCACCTCTTCCTATCCATCGGGCAGGAAATGCAGTGTTGAGGTAGTCACGCACAGCTCTTGTGAAATGAGGTGGGGCACCGTCATGTTGTAGCCACATGCGTTGTCTAACGGAGAGCGGTACATTCTCGAGGAACTGTGGCAATGCAAATTTCAGAAATTGGTAGTAGATGTGGCCAGTCAAACGTCGTGGCATCAGGTAAGGGCCAATGAGATGGTTACCCACAATGCCTGCCCAGATGTTGACAGAAAATCTATGCTGGTTGCCCATGATGATAGTTGCATGAGGGTTCACGTCATTCCAAATGTGACTATTTGTACTATTAAAATAGCCGTCTCTGGTGAATGTTGCCTCATCGGAAAACAATATTATAGTGGAGAAATCAGGAACCACTCCGCACTGCTGCAGAAACCAGTCGGAGAATTCATGTCGAGGAGCATAATCTGCTGGCCCCAATGCCTGCACCTTGCGCATGTGGTACGGATGCAGCAGCTGATCATGCATGACACGCCATACTGTGGAATTGGACACATTCGTTTGATGCGCAATGGCACGTGTGCTTGTTGACGCGTTATCATCCACATAATTCAGTACCTCTTCTTCGACAGTTGGAGTGCGAACATTCCTCGGGTGACCAGCTCCCCCTCGTAGCTGAAATGTACCTGTTTCACGAAGTCGCTGAGTGACATCGGTGAAGGTCCGGTGATAAGGTTGACGTCGCGCAGGATATCTATCGTGGTACAACCGTGCAGCTGCTCTTGCGTTTCCTCTAGCTTCACCGTACAGCATGACCATGTCTGTCATTTCTGCGTTTGTGTACTTTGCCATTTGACTAGTAATACGCGCAACATGCAGTGAAGTCGTGTGGACTGATGCAGTCTGCTCGTGGAGGGAGGGGAAGATAGTGATAATAAGAGTGGGGGAAAGGAGGGGGGTGAAGCAACACAGCTTTATTGGCTCCCTACCTGGCAGGAATTAACACTTGTCTTTGAAATTAAACATGCATGATTATCTCAGAAACGGGGAAAGCTAGACAGTTTCTCCAAGACACCTTTTTTGTTAATTTTGATTCCCTGTTTTGTAATCTTAAGTAAAAATTGGTAATACTTACTCTGACATATTTTATTTTAGAAAAAATGTGTTACAACCCCCCCTTTTTTACATGATGGGGGTGGGTAACGGTAACAGCACATTTAGTTTATTAATGATCAAGGTTTCAATAAGTAGTATACAAAGATTCGTTGTAATACCCTAAGCAGTTTTCATAATATTTCACACAACAGTCGTTTTTAGCTCTGTCTTTAGGGGTGTATACCACCCTTAATATTGAAGATGGACCCTAGGTTGCTAATGAGAATTATTCTAATTTCACCCAAGAAGTATCCTGCCAAAGTTTGATGCAATGTTTTAGAAACACGTTGTATATATATATATATTTCACAGTAATATACTATAAATTGTTAGTTTCTGGCCACAGCTTTCTACCTTGTGATAGGGATTTTGCTCTAATCAAAAGGTAGAAAAAAGAAAATGTGGCTTACCAACCGGGCAGTAGATTGAAGTTGTAGTTCACGCACGACCATCAAACTCATTTCTAGTGTATTCCATGGACCAGGAGGACTTCATTAATCTAAGTGCGATTGAAAAATCATTGAGGAAGGATCATGAATTTAAAATCATCTCAGCCCAGTGGATTTATTTATCATCAGTGTCATAATACACTTAAGCCATGGTTTTTTGTTATCATTAAAAAAAATAGAGTAGTAAAAGGCAGATATGAAAACCCAATCCAAATATCCATCTTGTCACTTCCTTTTCTTTATAACGAACCTCTTCCTGTAAAAAAGGAGAAAAAGAAAGATCTTCTGGACATATATAAATTTATCCTAGCTGAATATAATTCCTTCTATATAATCCTCTGGGTGAATTCTGCATATTTTTTAAAATATATTCAAAACTGTTTTGACATCGATTATATTTAACATTTCCAGGATAAAAGGCACGCTTGTTTCTTAGAGATTGAAATTTTATATAATCATCAATAGAATAGGTTGAAGAAAATGTATGATTTATTCACTATGTCTTTAAAAAGGTTGACAAGGTACTTGTAATAATAGTAGGCTACTTGGTATTATTTTGAGTTTGATAATATGTCAACATCATTTATGTTTAGTAATAATATTAATAATGAATAAAAGTATGTTCTCAAATAGTTTAGCAACATAATCTGCTTGGTAAATTTATATTTTGTCCCATTAAAAAGGTCCATACAAAACCTATGGTATTATCATAGGATAGTGAAGGCTAATATAACATCATTGTGTTTTTGTGGAATTAGGGAAAACTGCGCCCTCTTATCAATCATCACGCCACTAGGCGGGAAAAGTGCGCCTTACACACTCTTGACTAGCTGACGACCCGTTTCCAACAGTCACAGTCATACTCCGCTCACGCGTACACGCAGATCTGTCTTCTCTTGTTTACTTCTATTGCACAACTGACAATCTGATGTTGACTCATTACCAACAGTGCAAGTTAGGTGTCTGGCCGTATTTGTGTAATATACAGTATTTTATTTTGTGTTGGATGAATTGACAATCACGGAGACGATCAGAAGCAAGCAGTGTGCTGTGCTCAGTGGATTTCGATGTAGAGTTAAAAGGCAAACTAATGAATAAACAACTTGGCTTTGTGTTAAAGAGAGAGAGAGAGAGAAGTGTAGAGAATAGCTAGTTACAAAAGGACAGTAAATTATCAGCGTAACATCATAATTTTAAATCGGACATCGCCAAAACAGAAGTCAGAATTACACGAGTGGCAGCTAAGAGGGGAACAAGAGAAGGTGACTAATCTATGTCTAAGATCTACGATGAAGAAGTGAGTCCCCTGTTTAATCAAAGATACGACCTCGTGGTGGAAGTTCCTTCGTACTCCAGCTTCAAACTCAGCATGAACTATGTGAGGTGGCAAGCACAAGGGGATCGCCATGACCCGGAATCGAGGCAGAAAATTGTTTTGGCTGAAGAAGACCTGAACATAGTTGATGGAAAAAGTTTATTTTTGCTAGATGAATGAGATGAGCATAATATCCTTGTTTTTTCTAACTCCACCTGGGCAGTACAGGTTATGTTACGAACATCGCTCCAGTAGCATTCACCTTCCTGCCCAGCAAAAAAAGAGAAACTTATGACTTACTTTTCTGGAAAAAGAAGAACCATTTACCGGGGTGGAATCCGGAAGCGATAATGATTGGCTTTGAAGAAGCTTGCATTTCTTCCCTTGTTTTGAACTTCCAGACTTGTGCCATCAAGGGGTGCTATTTCCACTCTAACCAATGTTGATGGTGCAAGGTCCAAGACCTTGGATTGGTACTGGACTACAAGAGTGACGAAGATGTCAGGCTTCACGTCCTCATCTCCCCGAGGATGTTGAAGATGGTTGGCTCCAAATCCACAGTACGGTGCCAGGAGGAGAGAAATCTACACAGTTTTTAGACTACTTTTTGCACCAATAGCAGGAAAATCCAAATTTACCAATCCATATCTGGCACCGTGGAGATGCAAAGCACCGAACAGACAACGTTGTCGAAGGGTGAAGCTTAAGAACAAAGAGAAAGCAGCCGTAATAAAACTGGACAAACTCATTGCCAATGTTTTACACACTTACAAAACAAGGACGCTCAAGGACTTAACAAAGTGTTTGAAGAGTCTAGCCTAGATTACAAAAATGGAGTAAAAGGTCGTCACCGGAAGCCACCATCAGCAATGTTATATATTATGGTTTAAAACAAAACTTTTTTTTTAATACAAAAATATAAATTGAAAAATGACATTATTTCCAGCTTCTAAACACGCCAGAAAAGGGAATAACTAAGTATAAAACTTATATATCTTATTGCCTCTTTACAAGTCCCAAGCCTGTGTTAAGTGTGGGAGGAAGCTAATGTGAAAATGGTAAGGTCGTGAGACATGACTTTGTTAAAATTATTTAGGTGAGACAAACGAGGTTGTGAGGGTGCACTTTTCTCACCTATTAGTGTGATGATTTATGGGAGGGCGCAGTTTTCCTGGGTGCAATTTACCCGACACCGTTTTTGTGTACCTCTGGGAGTAAATTTCTATTCATCCTGAGAGGGTTAGATCGTTATTCTACTGAGATTTATTAACTTTTGCTCCTACTTAAGTCAAGTCACTATCTTAAGTTTAGTGAATAGTATTACTTAAGCAAATAGAGGTCATCCAATGCCTTTATAGTTACGAAAACCTGCAAGACAATAAGGAATTTGTATTAAGGTTTTTTTACCTCCTGAAAAATTACACTTTTGTTAGTTAAATCGTTATTCGGGGTAGGCATTCTCTTCACGGATTAATTTGACAAAGTTTAGTAGCATATCACTCAAAGAGGATTAGATCTAAGTGTGTCATCAATACAATAACATCCCATTTTCATATATTCATTGTCATATTATCTGTTCACAGTTTTCTTTTTAGAAAGTTTATAGGTGGTAATCAAAGTATTGGATCAACTTGCTTCAAAAGTAGTTTGGCTTCTTTGATAACGGTTGCATCATATGTCATCCTCATTCTAGAGGTTAATGTCTCAACTAAATGTACTGGTAGTTTGTAGAGCAAGCTATTGGTACGACCGGAATGTACGGTAGTTTGTAGAGCAAAGCTATTGGTACGACCGGAATGTACGGTAGTTTGTAGAGCAAGTTATTGGTACGACCGGAATGTACAGTAGTTTGTAGAGCAAGCTATTGGTACGACCGGAATGCACGTAGCACGAGACAAGGCCAATGTTTTTGCAATTTTAATGGTAAAATATGTTTTGTCCAAAATAAATCAAATCTTAAATCCCGGTTGGGTGCACTGATGATGGTTTTTCTAAAACGATTGCCACCCTACCTCCCGCAAATGTAGGTACACTTCCTCTAAAATGCAACTTTCCTATTCCCTATAGCCCGAACTGATAGTAAAACGCGGTCCTTTTAAAAAGTAATGGAATATCTCCTGTAAAGTTTTGGAGTTCTCACGGTAAAACGTCATAAACACACACAACCCAACAAATATTAGTTTTATTAATAAGGCTATGTCATTTGTTACTCTTCAGTGTTAGCTGATTTTAATTAGAGTTGTTATCAATTTGTATGAACACATATATATGTAAATGTTGCCTCAACTTAAATAAATTGTGGTTAAGGCCTATTCTATACTAGCGGCTAAAACGCTAGCAACCACGCCTTTGAATGAAACCCTTGTTATCAAGTTAGAAAATAAGTTTTCGTTTGGACCAGCGTTTTGACCGCTATCTTTGGTGGCGTTGAAACTGCTAGAGGCGGTTAAAACCGCCTAGCGGTAGAAACGCGAATCAGACTACACCAGGCGTTAACAGGCAGTTGTGCCTCGATGTCACAAGTCTTTCAGCAGGAATAATACTCTTCCTCAAGATGGTATCACGTTTTGCAATATTTTCATTCACCAAAGTAGTTCATCAAATGAAGCCACAGAGTGATTCATAAACAAATCACAGAGCTCTAAAAACTGAGGTATCGCTACGTAATGAATCAGTCTATACTCCTGTGCATGCATCAACATGGCTGTGCTCATAACACGGCTGCTATGCTCACTCGGCCCTTACTTTCTGAACACCCCTTGTAATTTAGTTTTATGATGCTGTTTACTTATATGCATCTATTTTATACATATATATGTGTGTGTATGTTGACATGAAAAACAAAAATTTGTTGGTTTTACTATAATACAGAAAAGAGGGCTAACAATTATCCAGACTAATTTTTTGTTTCGCTTGAAATTTACAGCACTGTTTGTTTGCTCCTGAACAACTTGTACTGCTTTTTTAAAGTTTGTAAGCTCTGACAATTGAGCAATATTCCGAGGACAGTGAGATTCTTTGAGGTTTTGAGGTTCATCTACCTTTTTGGGATTACAAAGAAGATGCCAATACATTCAAGCTATTCTTGTATAAAACTTTTAATTTATTTTCTAGTTTTCATCTGTCCTTTTTCTAAACCATTATTAGCTGCTATTTGCCTGTAAATCTTTCCAATTCCCCCCATTGTTGCTACATTTCCTTGAAGGAGAAAGCCACTGAATGGAGATAAAAATTCAAAATTTGTTTCTTCGTAAGACAGTGTATTTGGCTTCATATCTCCACTTTGTGTAGGATTTTTGTCACAAGACATTCACTACATGTGCGTTCCAACATAGCTTGTGTTATGCAATTTCCCTTACGTGGGGTTCCCCAGGGATTGTACAGTCTTCAATATGTCATTGTCAGGCAGTTCTACTACTCTTTTCAAACGGATGCCTACTGATTCAATTGCTATCAAATATAATTGAGTTATTCTTTTTATTTATTGCTGGAAAAAGGCAGTTTTGGCTCACATAGCTGTTCTTCAAACATACCTTTGCTTCGATCCATGTTTACCTCATGAGTACTGTAGCCATCCGAATGCCATGATGCTTTAATTTTTCAGTTTTCAAGGTGCTAATTTGCCTAATCAGATACTTTTGTTCAAGTATTCGCTATCGTTCCACTCGGCTATTTTCTGAATACACACTAAAACCTTTTCGTAGTAGATGGTCGGGCGTATGGAAACAGCGCTGTGATTGACTTAGAGCTCGTCACGTGACCACCCCCTCGCTCTCTGATTGGCTGTTGGAACTGGGTCGTGGCTTTTCCCATCCCCTGACCCCTTTCACCTCAATTTCCCCTCTGGTTATTTCCATGACGACGTGGGCTAACGACCTGTTGTCCTCCTTCAATGTTGACAAAGGTTTATTTCTGGAGTTTTTTCCCGTAGGTCTGACAATGGGCTTTCCCTGATGGCTCATACCTGGCATCAGTTTGGCAACTCGACGTGTCGAGACAGGATTATATCGTAACATTGAAACCGTGAGCTAGTACACGAGGTCATTGACCCTGGCAACCCTCCCCCGGCAATAGGTTTTCCAATGACGTCACCGCTCTGTCGCAACCCTGACGACTCATACCTGGCGTCAGTTTGACGGCTTGACAAGACAAATCAAGACAGGAATAGACCGTGACCTCGAAACCGTGAGCTAGTACTTGAGATCATTGACTCTGACAGCCCTCCCCTCTCCCTCTTCTATGTGGCAATGGGTTTTCCCTTATGACTCATACCTGGAGCTAGTTTGGTGGCTTGACAAGACAAGTCGAGACAGAAATAGATCACGACCTTGAATGATGTCGCAATCCTCCCCTATTATGTGACGTCATTGCTCTGTCACAACCTTAGCTTGTAACAACTATAAATATCAGCACCTGTTTTGAAATCCTTTCATTGTATAACTTGTCTTCGAGTGTTAAACACGCAACACAGGATGAGTGATTACGCTTCGCTGACGGATTTGGGTGAGTAAATGTACTTTTCTAGCGGGCACACTCATTATTTATATGTTGTTAAAATCAAAGTGTAACATTTAATTTATTTCAAAATTACAATAAACCATGGCAGAGTTATCTAAGTTTATTAATTTATAATAGGTATATGAGAACTAAAACTATAGATAATTTGAAGGTGTCTAAGCAGCTACATTTTTAGATAACATTTGGATAAAGTTATGCTGAAACAAGTGTTTATTATAATCAATGGTAGTTTATTGAAAATACCTGATTCATAGCTATAGTTAAATGGTAATTAATTTGTTGGTAGTTTATTAATATCTGAATATTATTTTAAAATAGTATGAACAAGAGTGTTTATAGAACATTAAATAATGTAGTTTTTATTTAAGAGTAGTTTATTGAATACATTTATTCCAAACTATAAAATTATGTTAGGGTAATTTATTAAATAAATTGTATTAAAAAGATGTTTTGAACAAGTATTTACTATAATTAACATAATAATTTGTTCATTGAGTATAATGTTTTAAAATACCACAACGCCATCAGTTTCTGTGGGCCCCTGCACTTATGAAAGACATTGCATAGTCCAGCCTAAATGAACTAGAAAACAAACCATTTAAAAATAATTTTTGGGTTTCAAAAGCATTCTTGTACTGTTTGAAAGTATCTAAACACCCGTTCTCACCGCTAAAAAAGGCTGTCTAATTATAAACAAATCGAATAGATCTGCTATGGTGACCATCCTGTACAGGGGGAATATATGTAAAGCTCAGCGGTTGGCTGAGGACACCCATTCCTGTCGAGGTTTTAAATACAGATACCAAGAACAGGCTATTACTTCAAAGTGATGCGTGTGTTATCATAAAGTACACACGTATAAATTATTGCCTTGAATGAGCTAACGCTGCTAAATGTCTCAGATTCCCTTAACACTCTGTAGAATATTTTATCTTACTATTATATCATGTAGATAATCTGTTTAATATTTTTAATTTAAGCTATACTGAATATCAAACTAAGCTGTTGCGTTGTATTTTTAGAGAATGAGCTGTGGGGAGATCCACAGACATCCGTGGATCTGATGGCCCTCGGTGTCTGCATGGAGGAATTGACCGCAAACGGTTGGTAATTGCTGGCCAATGAAAGACCAGATTTGCAAGAGAGATTAATAAGTTTTTAAAAGCCAAATAAAAAACAAAATAGCACCATGCAAAATTGTTTCAAAACTTGAATAATGTACTAAATTGCTGGGGTTTTTCATGAACAAAATTGGGGATTATCATTTTTTTGTTTTATAAATAATAAACTGTAAATATTATATTAATTTAAGGTGATTTCCTTGTTGCAATATTATTGTATGACACCTTGGCTCATTTGGTAGAATGCCTACCTTCTGATCTAGGTGTCCCGGGTTCGAGTCCCTGCAGGACCATAGCTATTATTGTGAAAATGCCTATGCAGATTAAGAGGTAGTTTCTTTATGATTATTCATGGCCGTCACTTGCGTTAAAAGATTATAATACAGAGTTATGTTTGTTTCAGATGCATGGGACCATTGTAGGATGTCTCCCGCACATCAGGTGTCTGCGGAGGTTCCGATTGTATTACATCCAACCACCACCCCTAGTGCCTTTAATGGAATTTTTTCGGCTCTGAATCCGAATGATGCATCCATAGGTGAGATTATTATTTTACGTTAAAATAATAAAAATATAGATGTGTAAAATATTATTAATATTATAAGTTGAAAGATTGCTTAGTATTATTATTATTAGCACCGCGTTTTACTACCCGTTCGGGTTATACGCACTTACGCTAATGTGTAATGGTAGGGTGATTGTGATATGAAATTAAGGACCTACAGTTTAACGTGGAATCTGAACCACGGTGGAGGCCTGGCATTCCTCACATTCACAAGTTGTGATTAATACACATCTTGTCAGAGGTGAAGGAAGGGTTTGGCAATCAGATAAATCTGTGCCGGGACCGAGGATCGAACCCCGGACCCCAGCACAGAAGTCTGACACCTTACCCCTAGACCACCAGGTCACCAATTGCTTAGTAAACCTCTATAAAAGTATACAAATAGATGAAAACACATTGAAAATATAACCAACCTTAAAGTAAATGAAATGTCCTTAACATTGTGTGAAATAAACAAATGTCTTTTAAATTGAATAGTTAGAACAACTGAGTGATCCGTTTTAATATTCTATATTCATACTGTCCACTCTGAGGACAAAATATAAATAAAATGGTCATTTTGTTTTCAGGAATTATTTTTCGAGCTTAAGTGATAGCTTGTTTGATTCAAAAAGTGCAAAGAATGCATTTTTTAAACTGACTTTGGCTGAAAGAATATTGTTTGAAGTGCTTACTTTGTAGTTATTTTGACATGTGTTTGAATTCAAATTCTTGTGTTTTAGTTCAAATATATGCTATAGATGCTGGTACAAGCCACTGGAAAGACTCAGTCTCGAGCCCAACACCCATTCAACCGGTGGGAGTTTAGCCCCCTCCAGGCAGTGGAGACGTCATCCCGCAAGCCGATGATGACGAAGATGTTAGGCTACGTCCACCCGATTCCAGGGCATGTGAAACACTCGGTCCCGGCCTTGACAACCGCAACCCCCATTAAGCCAATGGGAACTTTGCAGCCTCCAGTTAGCGGAGGAGTCCTCTCTCAACCCGTGGCGGTGGCGGGACCATCAGCAGCACCACAGCCGGGAATTAGTGATGTCATAACATCCTTGACAGCCGCATTTAAGTGCTCGTACTTTTGCCGCGAGTGCCTTGTGCCGTTCAACACAAAGAACGTGCACAAATGCGAATCCGCGTGCAAAAGGTGCTACGCTTAAACGGTTTGCAGTGGAGGTCGAACTCTGACCTGTAAATACTGGGCGCTGAATCACAAATCAGACTTAATAACCTTAAACGTCCCGGTGTTTTCTGAGGTCACATCTTGATCCATGATGTCAAAAAGGTTTGTGAGGTCTGTGGGCAACGTTTCAATTTGGAAAAGTCAAATTATTCACACAGGTGTATTGAGACTTTATGTAGAGTAAGCAAGTCATATCGTCTTTTTGGTCATTTCTGCTATATGAAGCAGGCCCAATCCAGGCCGTCACTGGAAAAGAGCAATTTCATGTTTGTATTCTATGATTTTGAATGCAGACAAGAAACGCTTCTTCAAGGTGCAGTCAGAACGTACTTGCACGAACTTAACCTCTGTGTCGTGCAGACATGTTGCAAGGCCTGTCTTCATATCGATGNTTCTTCAAGGTGCAGTCAGAACGTACTTGCACGAACTTAACCTCTGTGTCGTGCAGACATGTTGCAAGGCCTGTCTTCATATCGATGTAAATGACCATCATTGTACCGAGTGTGGGGGCTATAGGACGCGCATATTCAAGGTTGATGCCATAATAGCCCAATTTTTTTGATTTATAGAGCAAATTAAAGTAACAAAATTTAGGGATATGAACCTACTAGCCCATAATGCTAAGGGCTATGATGGAGATTTTATTTTAAAATACATGATGGAGGTAAAAAAATGATTCCAGAGCTCATAATGAACGGTGTGAAAATCATGTACATGCGTTACGGCCCGCTCCACTTTATTGACTTGCTGAATTCTCTCCCAATGACGTTGTCCAAGATGCCCAAGAAATTCGGTTTGGACGAGTCTTTGGTCAAGGGTCATTTCTCCAATTTTTTCGATAAAAAAATAAAACGGGTAATGGGGTCCCTTGTCATCACAGGAGGACTACGGCATCAGTGAGATGTCAGTTGAAGGAAAGGAGCACTTTAAGAAGTGGTATGACTTGCTGGTCAAAGAAAAATATGTCTTTGATTTTAACCGCGAGTTGGAACTGTATTGCGTGAAAGCTGTAGAGTTCCTACGGAACACCTGCCTAAAGTTTAGAGATATGCTTATGGAAAAAGCAAAGGTGGATCCTTTCAGAAAGGCGTGTACGATTGCAGGAGTGGCCATGTTGGTTTACCGACGAAGTCATCTTAAGGAGAATATCATCGGTATCATCCCTAACAGTGGTTACCGGTGTGCAGACCAACAGTCGCACGTCGCCGTACAATGACTATGCTGGGAGGCCCACCAACGCGGTGTCTCTATCCTTCATGTGGGCAATGGCCGTGAGGAATATGTATTAGGGCGACGTGTAGACGGCGTTGTCAAAGCTGGAGATACCACCACCGTCTTCCAGTTCTGGGGCTGTTATTGGCACGGGTGTCCTCTCTGTTATCCTGACAGGACTACCTTTATCAAAAGCAGCCCCCGTGAGACCATGGAGACGCGCTATGAAGTGACCATGACTTGCGTGGAAAAGTTTAAGAAGCTGGCTGCACGGTCGTAGAGATGTGGGAGTGTACGTTTATTGCGATGAAACGTACAGACAAGGACTTGAAACAATTTTACTCCAGCACAAGGTGTACAGCAAGGAGCCCCTCAGTCCCAGGGACGCATTCTTTGGCGGGCGTACAAATTGTATTAAACTCTTCCACGAAGCAGACCTTTCTTGAGGAGAGAAGATCAAGTACTTGGATGTGTGTTCATTGTATCCTTAAGTTTGCAAGTACAAAAAACATCCCATTGACCACCCCAAAATTCATTTGGAACCAAATTGTCCGTCTATAGATCAAGTAGAAGGAATAGCCAAAGTTACCCTGACGCGGGATTTATTCATGCCCGTATTGCCTACACGGATGCATGACAAGTTAATGTTCAT